>SOPF01028985.1:0-65165 GCA_012979155.1 Hypericum perforatum | reverse complement strand
AACTTAAAAAATACGCAACTAATATAAGAGTTACATCTTATAAAAAACTATTCTCAATCGAAAAAGAATTTTTACATCTCAACTAAAAAATTGTTGAACTCGAATAATTATAAAATAAATTTCACCATCCCAAATAGCTGAACCTGAAATAGCCGTGTCGTAATGTTACTTACCATTAGCTAGATGCGTACATGCATGGTGAAATAGTTACTTCGTTCAGTGTTAAATACACGAATAAACCTTTTATTTGGATCTAAACACCCGTATTATTGGGCACCACGAGAAGGCATAAATTGTGTGAACGACAGTGTTCAGCTCACAAGCTCCTCCATACTGTTTCCCACAAATTACGTCATCAGATAAGCTTTTGTCCGTAATTTAGCCATAAACGATGGAATATATCTGCAATAGTGCTTAAACAACGAGATTGGCCAATTATTATTTTAGGTGATTCTTGAATTCTTAATTGCTAGTTTACGTTAGCCAGTGGCTGGCTGATGTGTAATGGGCTGGATTTCTATTTGGTGATTCGACAGATTTCGAGTGCAAATGTGTCTAATTCAGATTTAGTGAAGATTACATAAATTTTCAATAAAAGTTTAAAGAGAAGTGTCATATCTATGGTGTTACGGATTTCTACAACCGAAACTCGAAGTACGCATACGAGCGAACCCTTAACAACACATCCACACGATTCCGATCGAGTGAAACAAAAAGAAACGAAACGAAGCAAACAAGCGACAACAATATTTGGTAACCCAGTTCAACCTAATAACTACGTCCAGGGGCGTACCAAGCCAGGAGAGGATCGCTTCACTAGATATGAGCTCTAACGCTCTTTAGAACTCAATGGAGGCTCACAACTTACAATGAAGGGTTACTGTGCTTATATAGAGTCTTCAACAAACCCTAATCCTAACCTAATTAGGAATTTCTTAACAAGTCTCAACCTAATTAGGAGTACAAGTCCTAAACTAGATAGGACTAACTAAGCAAATTTAGACTCCATACTTCAACAATCTCCCACCTGGAGACTAACCACTTCACTTGATCCGTTGCCACACAGAACACCTGTCACTCGGTACTCCCAATTGTAAAATGACTAAGGGCACTGAGTCGTGAAATTTTTTGATACCTCTCTCCCTCCCAATCGTGGAAGATTGCGAAGGGAGCGTTGTAGCGGTCGCGGATGTCTTGAGGTGGAGAAGGCGAAGGGTTTCTTGCGCGCTTCCTCCATTCTCTGTGACGAATCCGGCTAGATCTTGCATCATCCGCCATCAAGAAAAGTGTTTCGGGTATTGGGTAATATGGGTAATTGGTTAGGAATGATTGGGCTCAACCGGATTTGAAGTTTTTGGTGGCGGGAGATTGTTGGTTTTGAAATTTTGTGAGGAATGACGACTGCCCAAGAGCTTTATAGTCGATTCTACCCAAAGCTGGCATACGCCAAGTGAAATAGCGTGCACCAATTTTCTCCTTTCTGCATAACCTGGCGTACGCCATCACTATTTGCGTGCACCAATTCTCTCCAACAAACATGGCATGGCGTGCGCCAGATATGTACAAATCTCAAAAATGACATAATAGATATATACATACTAAACTAAAAGATCACACAAAAGAAACAAACATGCTAATCTAATTTTTTTGGCTTTTATTTACGCTGCGTTCCTGAAAAGCTTGAAAACCAGACACCCCATCTGCATGGGTCACAAGTGCAACTTCGACTTTCGTAATTCACACAACTCGCGAATGGCATACCATGATGAACTACCTTTGCTTGAGGCCTTTTAGGCTTTAAGCCTAATAGGGTCCTCTCGTAGTAACACGGTATGCTCTATCTGTAAGTTAGTGTTATTCTTGCTACAGTCTCCATCGTGTTCTAACTTCCTGCACCTTGGACAAAATTCAAATCTCTTCATCCTCCTCTTAAAGGCACTCTTTGATGTTCTTCTCGAGTGTCTCAAAAAATTATCATCTCGTCTCTCAATTCTCAAGGTCTCTTGTGCTTGACAAAAAATGATGAGACAGAGGTCTATCAGAATCTTCCTAGAAACTAACACACTAACTAGACAAATATACTTAGTGCAAAACATCATATTTTTTATTCTCTGCAGGTAAAAGAGCCTTACTTTGTTCCAAATGTTCAAGCATTGGATGGCACATAAACTGATTGCACCTCCGCATCTTAATTAATGTCGCCCCCTCCAATGTAAATTTTGCATCATTGGCCGCTGACTCTAAAGACTACCCCCTTGCCATCTTGCAAATCTAGTGTCCCAAAAGGGAATACTTTGACAATCTGGTATGGGTCGCTCCACTTAGATTTGAGCTTCCCGGGGAAGAGTCTTAGTCGCGAGTTATAAAGAAGAACATGCTGCCTCTCCTTGAAATCCTTCTTGATGATATGGGCATCATGTCTCCTCTTGGTCCTTTCCTTATAGAGTCTAGAGCTCTCGAATGCTAAGTCACGCATTTTATCCAACTCTTTAAGTTAGAGAATTCTGCGCTCTTCGGCCTTTTTGTAATTGTAATTAAGGGTCTTGATTGCCCAAAATGCACGATGCTCAAGCTCCACTGGAAGATGGCATGCCTTGCCATAAACAAGCCTATAAGGCGACATTCCTATTGGTGTTCTAAATGCCATTTGATAAGCCCATAAGGCATCATCGAGCTTGTTCGACCAATCTTTCCTTGCTATTTCGACCATCTTTTCCAAGATTTTTTTGAGCTCTCGATTTGATAGCTCAACCTGTCTGCTAGTTTGGGGATGATAAGGTGTTGCCACCTTGTGTGTTCAAATTTCTTGTTGCAGAAGTGTGACCCACCATCACTGATTATCGCTCATAGCACACCAAATCTCCAAAAGAATTTCTTAAGAAATCGGATAACTACTCTAGCATCATTTGTTAGTGATGCCAAAGCTTCTACCCACTTTGAAACGTAGTCTACTCCTACTAAGATATACTTGTTGCCATGTGATATTGGGAAAAGACCCATGAAGTCCAATCCCCAAACGTCAAAGAGCTCAATCTCTAAAATTCTAGATAACGGCATCTCATTCCTCTTTGAGATATTTCCCATTCTTTGGCAGGGGTCACACTGCTCAACATAGCTACGTGCATCCTTGAAGATGAAAGGCCAATAAAATCCACATTTGAAGACTCAAGATGCGGTCCTCGTAGCTCCATAATGACCTGAGTAAGGTGTGTTATAGCATTGCTCTAAAATATTTGCGACTTCCCAACTAGTAATGCAATACCTAAGAACTCCATCATTGCACTTCTTGAAGAGGTAAGGATCATCCCATACATACATCCGAATATCCCGTAGAAATTTCTTCCTTTGGGATAACTCAAATCTGCAGGAATAATTCTTCCAACTAAAAAGTTGGCATAGTCCACATACCAGGGAGCTTCTACTCTACTCAGAGTTATAAGAGTTTCATCTGGAAACTCTTCTTGAATATTTCCTTCAATCTCCATACTGTCACTTTTCTCTAGCCTAGAGAGATAATCTACGATAACATTTTCTGCTCCTTTCTTGTCCTTGATGGACAAGTTAAATTCTTATAGTAATAAAATCTAGCGCATCAAGCGAGATTTCGCATCTTGCTTTGAGAAAAGATATCTCAAAACAGCATGATCAGTATAAATTATAACTTTCAAACCAAGCAAGTACGGTCTGAATTTATCACAAGCATCTCCTTCTCTGTGGTTGTATAATTGATTTGGGCTCCTGCCAGTACTCTACTAGTATAGTAGATGACATGGAGTTTCCCCTCTTTCTTCTGTCCAAGCACGTAACCTAAAGTGATATCACTTACATCACACATCATTTTGAATGGAAGTATCTAGTCCGGTGATAAAATCACTGGAGCTGTGAAAAGAGCTTTCTTGAGAGCATCAAATGCCTTAAAGCAGTACTCATCAAAGTTGAAGGATACATCCTTAACCAGCAAATTTGTTAGAGGCTTAGCAATTAGAGAGAAGTTCTTGATGAATCTTCTGTAAAATCTGACATGATCCAGAAATGCTCTATCTCCTCTAACTGTGGTTGGTGCATCCATTTTCTCTATCACCTCTATCTTAGCTCTATCTACTTCTATACCAGCTCTAGAAATCTTATGCCAAAGGACTATCCTTTCGTCTACTATAAAATAGCACTTTTCTCAATTAAGCACAAGATTCTTTTCCTCACATCTTTTCAATACCTTGTCTAGGTTGTCAAGATAATGATCAAATGAGTCTCCGAAAATAGAGAAATCATCCATGAAGATTTCCATAATCTTCTCGTTCATCTCCCAGAAGATAGACTCTATACAACATTGGAATATTGCTGGGGCACAACTTAATCTAAAAGGCATTTTGTGATATGCAAAAATATCAAAGAGACAGTGAAAGATGTCTTCTCTTGATCTCTAGGGTATATTACAATTTAATTATACCCAGAGTACCTATCCAAAAAGCAATAATAAGAATACCCCGCAATCCTTTCCAACATTTAATCAATGAAAGGGAGTAGAAAATGATCTTTCTGTGTGGCATCATTTAATTTACGATAATCGATGCATACTCTCTATCCGATCACAATTCTTGTCAGAATAAGCTCCCCTTCCTCGTTGATCATAATTGTCATTCCCTTTTCTTAGAAACACAATATATTAGGCTAACCCATTCACTATCCAAGATCGGATAGATAATTCTGGCTTCGAGGAGTTTTATCACTTCCTTTTTAATAACCTCCTTCATGTTAGGATTAAGTCTCCTTTGTCAGTCTACTCTTGGCCTTGCTCCATCCTCTATGTGAATGTGGTGCATCACAATTTCTGGGTTTATCCCCTTAATATTGGATATTTGCCAAGCCATGGCCTTAATCTGTTTGTTCACAACTGTGAGCACTTTTTCTTCTTCTTCCTTAGTGAGCTTATTCAATATAATAATCAGTAATCTCCCTTTATATATTAAGAATGCATATCTCAGATGTGAGGGTAGCTCTTTCAGTTCTAAGGAAGGAGCTTTCACAATCGAGGGTGGAGTCCGATATTTCAAATAAATTTTGAGCTCCTCAAGTAAACCCTTCTTATCAATTTCCTCCTTTACTTCTTCTACAATATCCTCATCTTCTTCTTTCTCTAGTTCTTTATCCTCAATACTAGAGATATTTTCCTTGCAGTTTTCGAGGATACACTTATCCACCACATCAATTTTCATGCACATCCCTTCATCAAGTGGATGGCATATAACACTTGTTATATTAAACTCAACCTTCTTGTCTCTAATTCGTAGTACCAATTTACCATTATGCACATCCACCAATGCATGTGCTCTGTTGAGGAAGAGTCTGCCATAAATCCATGGACAGTTCTTGTCCTCAGAGAAATCCAGAACCACAAAGTCAACTGGGAAGATGAACTTGTCAATCTTAACCAGGACATCCTCAACCACACTAAATAGTTTCTTAATAGTCTAGTCTGCTAATTAGAGAAGCATTGAAGTTGGCTCAACTTCACACAAACCTAGTTTTTGAAATATAGATAAAGACATCAAGTTGATACTTACGCCTAAATCACACAAGCATTTTGGAAACTCGGTTTCATCAATGAAACAGGGAATTGTAAAACTCTCTGGATCTTTTAACTTCATCGGAAGATTCTTTGAGATTAGAGAGCTATAATTTGCTGTAAGAGTAATTGTCTCTCTATCTTCCCACTTCCTCTTCTTAGTGACGAGTTCCTTTAGAAACTTAGCATAATGTGGAACTTGATCTAGCATCTCTAGGAAAGAGACTAATTTGAACATTTTTCATTTTCTCCATGAATCGTATAAATTTTTTATCCATCCCAGACTTTCTCTTTACCCTCTAAGGATAAGGAAGAATGGGACCATTGGTGGTGGTGGTACATAAACTTCTTTCTCCTCCACAACTTCTTCTTACAGGACCTTATCTTTCAGCACTTCTTCCTCCTTATCTTTTTCTAGACTCACCACATCATTTTCCTTAGCCTTCTCTTTGACTTTTTGAGAAGCTAATTTCTTGCCACTTCTCAAGGAAATTGCATTAATTTGGCCTCGAGGATTTGTCTCAGTAGAACTTAGGAGAGAGCCAGATGCTCTTTGTGCATTTGTCTTTGCAATGTCCCCAAGTTGTATTTCTATGTTACACATGGTAGTCGCTTGACCTTTTAAAAATTGTTCCAAATTGTTTTGCCTTGCTTCTTAGGCCGTTAATACCTTCAAGATTTGACTTTGGTTGTTGGATGATTCTCCAGTTTGTTGGATGAACTTTTCAACCTTGTCAAATCTCTCCTCAAGTGCTACCATTCTTTCTCCTAAGAACCCACGTGGTTGAAAACCAGGTGGTAGTTGTCTTTATTGTGAGACACGTAAAGGTAATCCTTTATCAGGAACGATGGCCATACTGTCATCATTGTTTCTCTCTTTCCATGAGAAGTTAGGGTGGTTTCTCCATCCAAGATTGTATGTAGAGGAATATGGGTTGTTTTTTATTCGGTTTCCTCCTTGTCCTTGACTATTGACAAAGTTGACCTACTCTGTAGATTGGCTCATCATCACATATTGACTAATCTCGTGACTAGTGTTGCCACAGGCTTCGCAATGCGGTTGTAAAATAATGGCATCAACTTTGTGTAGAGTCAAATCTCGCAATTGCTTTGCCATCAAGTCTAATTGCGCTTGAAAAGATGAGGAAGAATCAAGTTCAATCATTGCTCTTCTCTCGCTTCGCTCAGTTACCTCCCTTAACTCTCTAATGGGTTATTTTTTCTCTTATTTGTGATTATCCTATTTATTGCTACCAGCTCTTCTAGAATATGATGGGCTTCACCTCTTTCCTTTCTCAGGAAATTTCCATTAGAAGCAGAGTCAATAGTTCCCATTGTTGTTGGTGACAGGCTAAAGTAAAAAGTCTTAAGAAGAGACTCCTCAGATAAACCATGGTGCGGGCATTTATGTTGCAATTTCTTAAATCTCCCAAAAGTTTCACTCAAAGACTCTCCTTCATATTGTTCAAAGTTGGTGATCTCCTTAACGAGTTTATTAGTCTTTGAGTAGGGGAAATATTTGTCAAGGAAAGTATTTGCTAATTGCTCCCATGTGGTTATTGGAGTACCCTTAAGTTGCTTATACCACAGCTTAGCCTTATCCCTTAACGTATATGGAAATATTCTAATCTTAATAATATCATCAAACGCTCCAGAATACTTAAAGTTATCCGCTAATTCCATGAAGTTCTCTAGATGTTCATTCGGATCTTCTTTAGGCAAACCATAGAACTGACCCAAAGCTTAGAGCATATGAATCATGGCTGGCTTAATTTCAAAGTGATTAGCTTTGACAACTGATCATTGGATTCTAGTTAACGCTCCTTCGTATGTTGGTCTCCCATGGTCCATTAGAGAATGTCTAGGGATATAAACTCCAGTCTCTTGACCTTCTTGTCTTTGGTCCATTCTCTTTTTCTCGTCTCTCCCTATGCAATGACCTCTCTAACCGTATTATTTCTTCTTCAATCTCCAACGGAGAAATATTGGTTGAACGGATTAAGGGCATTCATGTAACTTGTCAAGCAAGATAAGTCACTTGAGCAAAAAGTAAACAATAAATAAAGAAAAATAAAAATAAAAATAAAAATATAATAATATTCTAATCCAAGTTCGTAAATTGAATTGAGAGTCTAAATTCTCATTCCCTGGCAATAGCGCCAATTCATTCGCACTAATCTTTCTTTGGTTCTGGGTCTGGCACAAGCATGTTCACTAATACCTCCGTAAAAAGGGTCTACTTCAAATTTACTTAACAAAACGATCGATCGTTCATGCGAGGGGTCAGTCTGACGTACGCCAACTATGTATGGCGTGCGCCAATGTTCAACCAAACCTGCCCGAAGCTCAGGCATACACCACCTTTTCTTGGTACAAGCCAAAAAGCTTTCGGATGAATAACCTGGCGTATGCCAGCAAGGTATGGTGTGCGCCAATTCAGCAGTAGAATTGTAGTAGATTGTAACAATGAGTAAGTAAGGGGCTGTTGATCCATAGAGATTGAGTTGTTAGGCCTACTCTAAGGTTTACTTACTTAACTAGGATCAGATTATGAAGTTTTGTTGTTTACACAAGTGATCTAAAGTCTACTAACAAATATAAAGATAACAAGACTATTAGATAGATATGGTTATAAAACAGAATATTAACAACTTAACAACTAAAAGTGAACAAGGTACCTAAACCAGTAACATAACCATAAAATATAGAGGATTTATAGTGTATGTGATATGGTCCGAATGAATCAAAGGCAACCTCAACCATACTTTTATGCACGATGAGTCTAAATTGCTACTTAACTAAGCTTAGAAGGTTAGATATGTTCTATCAACCCCACCAACCAACTAAAGTAAGATAAGCACCAACTGTAAGCTCCACTCTAAGGATAATCAGTAGGTCACCAAGAAGATTTTTCTCCTAGCAAGAGTACTAATCATTGAACCAATCTATCCATCAATTCTATCTCCTTTCGGTCTCAAGTTTTGACTAGCTACAAAGGCTTGGTGATCAAGCAAGTCTAAGCAATAGTATCAAGAACGTTGATAAGAACACATACATGAACATACATACCTCACAACCCTGGCTACATTAAAGGTAACAAGGCACCAAACTCAATTAACTACTCACACATACTATTAATTAACATCATAAGTATGAACATAGACAAAGAGTAAAAAGGAACGGAGACTTATCAAGACTCCAAGCTCCCCCTCTTCAAGTCCACATTCTTCAACTAGAGACCATGCTTAAAGAAAATATATTATCTAATCTATGGAATGTGTCTTACAAAACAAAGGCAAAAAGCCTTATATACTAACTAACTAATAGAATAGTTATCAAAATATCTAATTTAACTTATCTAACTAAAATATCTAACCTAAAATATCTAAAATGTCTGCTAATATGTTTCCCTTCCTTCACAAAAGCTCTAAGCCGCCTTAGTCAAGTCTTGCTATTTGTTTGTCCAACACTCAACTTTATTTTACTTCTGTCTGTCTGTCTGGTCTGGCGTACGCCAGATGCACCTGGCGTGCACTAGCCTTCGTGTTTTTCCTTCTCCGAGTGCGAATAGTCATCTACATGAATGGTTGTCTGAGTAATGGCTACTTGGCATACGCCATGTAGGCTTGACGTGTGCCAGCTTCCTATTCTTTGCATTCTTTGGCTTCACAACTTCCTTCTCGTCCTTGACTTCATGTGTCCGCTTGATCGTCCTCCACTTCTCCTCAAATAGGCTCCTAAAAATAAGCAAACACAATGAAAAATGATAAACTTAACATAAACACACAATGGATGAAAACTAACACTATGATAACTAAAATGCAACTAAATTAACCTAAAACACTAAGAACGATCAACTAAAACGACATGAATAATGAGTGTTTTTGACACTTATCAATACACAATCAAAATTCTATCTTGCATCAATACTCATCTTGGACCAATTCTAGAAGTATCACAATATACCGAATATTTTCCAGTTGTAGACGATGAAGCCAAAATTGGTGCATTAGTCAGAAAGTACTTAACTCTTCAAACTTCTCTCATAATTTTCTATCCATTTTACTTCACATTCTTCTGAGTCAATCATGTCAATAGAACGACCAAAGTAGAATATCATTTTTATGAAATGTCTGAAATACCCAATTGAATCAAGAAAATTTCGTACCTCCATAATATTTGTAGGTGTTGGCCAATTAACCACATCTTCAATCCTTTTTGGACCAACCGACAATCCATCCTTAGAAATAACACATCCTAAGAATACCACATTTTGTGACCAAAATTTACACCTAGAATGTTTGGCATATAACTGATTATCCAATAATGTCTTCAAAACCAATCAAAGATATCTTTCATCTTCCTTAGTCCGTGAGTAAACTAAGATATCATCATAAAGACTACCATAATTTGTCCCAAATATGTCTTAAACACTCGATTCATCAATCCCATAAAGAAAATAGAATTATTCGTAAGACCAAATAATTTAACCAAGAATTCACAATATCCACACCGAGTTCTAAAACCTCTCTCGATCACACATCTTCATTTCTATTCCTCAACTATTAGTACCCTGACCTCACGTCAATCTTAAAAACCACTTGGCATTTCACAACTGATCAATGAATCATCAATACACAAAATAGGATACTAATGGCGAATTGTTACCTTATTGAGTTGCCAAAATCAATACATAGTCTCAAAATTCCAACTTTCTTCCGAACAAATATCATTAGAGTACCCCACTGTGCATCACTAGACCAAATATTTTCCTTATCCAACAAACTCTATAACTCAATCTTATCCATCTCAGCCTCTTTAACAATCTAAAAGCCTTCAAACATAAAGTATGCCTTGGTGGAATCACAACCCCACCACCCAAAACATAAATTTTGACTCACACTCAGGCTTGAATTTCATAATCTTATTTAAATAATCCATCGTAGCATGATGGCATGATAACCAGCCCATGCACAAAATCACATCAAAATCATCCAAAAGTAACCAAATAGTCCAAATTCTTTAAACACTTGGTTCATTGCTAAATATACATGTGGGATATACTAGTCACTCATGCTGACAAGTGTACACAACAATCCTGTTTTGCCAACCAAACTACAGTGAAGCAGATGCCCAGTTCAGTCGTAATTTATTATTCAGAAATAGGTCAAACATATCCAATGCATTCCATACATCACTTAAACTCAACTCTTTTATATATTTTAATATCTCAGAGTCTCACAATTTACCTCAAATCCCCAAGAATCAACTTACCAAACCTTTCTCTTTGAACTTGTTCAACTCTGAACTCAACTAGCAAGTCTGACTTTCAAGACGATGCTCAGAACATTTCTAACTTGTTTTTCTTCCCTTAACCATCTCAGAGTTACTAGGCGTAACTGTCACATCTTCTCATACCATCATATCAGACTTAGGTACACTAAAGAACTTACACACAGAAGAGGACAAAGACATGACAAATCCTATGCTCCATTATACATAACACATAATTCAAACTCATACCCTAAGGCTCTGACAAATTTAAAGCTCAGATAAACCTATAGATCTGATAAACCAAAGCTCTGATACCAACTCTATCACGATCCAAAACCAGGCAGCTGACATGGCACTAGATCATGCTTCACAAACTGAGGAGCCGTGGTCCAACCAGCCTCAGACATATGTACGCAAACCATAATCATGGAAGCATAACTCAAATACGAAAGTGTAAAATCATAATATATATATATATGGGTAAATTACTCTCAGGTCCCTATCTTATGGCCGTTTTTGTAATAGGGTCCCTGGATAATTTGAATTAGATATAAGATCCCTATTTTTTAATGAAATATTATTATTAAATCCTTGGCTGACATCATCAATTTTTTTTATTTTTTATCATTAAATTGACCAAATTACCCTTAAGTCAAAAAAATTAAAAAAGACCTTTCTTCAACCTCAAAACATACATATAACCATAGGCCGTGAAATTCAAATCCAAAATACAATCGCCTTCCTCGACGACTTCCAATTTCAGAAATACAATCGCTTTCAATTCAAATTAATAAGGGCTTTCAATTGAAAGTCCAGAAATACAATTGCTTTCAATTCAAATTAATAAGGGCTTTCAATTGCACTCACTGGGAGCAGAGGCGGTGAAACTCGATGGGAGAAGTGGAGCTGAAGGGACCAGCTGCTCCCCGGTAGCATTGTCGGATCTTGACAAGCCCTACGGTAGTGGGTCAGGCTCAGAAGAGAGAGGGAAGAGGTGGACGGGGAGAGTAGGGGGTTCGAGGAGGGACAGGGAGGGGGCGAGGTGGTGGTGTATGGGGGTAGAGAAGCAATTCCGTCGCCCATCTGCACTATTGTCAAGAACGACTCCATCAGTATTTCGGATTGTGGCAGGAGCAATTCCGGGGAGATGACGGTTAAGAAGTTGTGCCTCTTCAAAGCCCTAACAATTCCAGAGGGCACCACAGTTTCCGATGCTTGTCGCCAGATGGCTTCCTGCCGCGTCGATGCTGTCCTGTTCACCGAATCCCAAATCGGAATTACAGCAAACATAAGCACACCCATATCCTCATGAATCTCTCAATGGAAATTATAGCAAACCCTAGCATCTAAATTGGGTTTAGGACGGGGAAGGAGGCAGCATCACGATGATGCTTAATGGGAAGAGGAGACTCACCGATAGTAACCTTGTTAGTCCCATTTTTTGGACAAGAAATAGTTTGGAGAAGAAAGGTTAGATGGGTTGGAGCATATCATCCATCATCGGCTCGGTTTCTCCACCATTTCTATCGGAGCATATCATCCATCATCTAGATTTTTTTAATTTTTCTTTTTCTTGAGGGGGAGAAGATGATTTTTTTTATTTTATTGTCTAAGGGTATTTTGGTCAATTTAATGACAAAAAAACAAAAAAAAGTTGTTGACATCATCCTCAGTTATATTAGGGACCCAAGATCAATATTAATTCAAAAATTAAGGACCTTACATCTAATTCAAATTATCCAGGGACCCTACTACAAAAATGGCCATAAGATAGGGACCTGCGGGTAATTTACCCTATATATATACATCACAAGTATTTTTACAAAATTCTAAAATCTAAACACTAGGTCCTACAATATGCATAATGGAGCGACTCATCTAAGATCACAAAAAGAGTACCATTCGAAGACTTCAAGAAACTCAGAAGAAGATGACGGTTTCACGAAGAACAAGCCAAACTCTGTGGACGCCAAAGAGAACTTCTAGTTCTTGTCACCTAAAGAGGGAGGGGGTAAGTACTTGGAAGTATTTAGTAGAAGATATTAAAAATAACCTATAATTAGTCAGCCAACCACATGTAAAGACTCAAAATCATACATTGACAAATGATACCAAATAACAATTAGCATTTCACAAGTAATTCAATTTAAACAATGAAGAACTTGTAAATCATATAAACAGGCATTGTGAATGCCAAACAAATGGATGGACTTCGGATAGGTCTAAAAAGTGTCACTCTCTCTCACAACACAAGGACACCATATCTTATAGCACTTTCATAATTAAACTCCGCCGGCCAAATATATCAAATCAAATCCAATGTATCCTCAAAACATGTGCATATGTGCCAACATTCTCGGTTGGTACGATTAGACTCCATCGTTTGCCATCACACAAATCAACTCACATATATCATACACAAACCCATAATCACTAACCAAAACCTTATAATTCCAAGGACTCATAAATGCCAAAACAAGCAAAACTTTCCAAAACATATCAAAAGACTCTCCTCATACAAGTTTACATAGCAATTTAACAATTCAAAGCATAATCACAAGATTATAACAAACAATGTTAGTCAAAACAAAAGTTAAGGTTAGTATCTCCCTACCTATGCCAAAGTTGCACCAAAAAGCTCCAAAGTAGAACCGCACACCATCTCATGATCCACGTTGCTCGAACTCTAAACAACGGTTAACTAATCAAGAGAAATAACATCCTGTCAACATCAACCTCTCAACACATGCAAAATGGGAAAATACAACCCTAAAGTCCTTAACATCAACTCCTTCACAACTTCCCAAAATATACACTTTAGTCCCCAACTCACAACCTTAAAACATAGATAACCTATAACTATCATATCATCTATTCAAAGCCTCAAAACTCTCAAACCTAAAACCACAAAGTTGCTCCATCTTCTCATGCTTACACCAACTTCAAGGTATTCACATGCCCTATACTTATTCCTAATAAACTTAAGCTTAAAAACCATTTACAAGCCTAAAATGCAAGAGATCTTCTTCCTCTTCTTTTCTTCCCTTTCTCCATGTTTTTCTCCTTCTCTCTCTCTCTCTCTATTTTTCTTAAAAGGATGCACAATGAATCCACTCACAAAACCTCCTAGATATTTTAAGTAAAACTTTCCATAAATGGAAGTCTATCCTCAAGCTCTTTCTACTTCGGTCCTCAACCTTTCAAGTCATCCAAAATCACTCCTAACCTTCTACCTAAGTTCTAATAAGTCCTTAATCATGCTACACTCCATAAAAAACAACATTGCACACCAATTGGCAAAATCTCTCGATACCGACAAAAATCGTACTTAAAACTAAAATCTAAAACTCTCTCATGATCCCATCAAATAAAACAATAATTGTCAAAGCTCTAAACAACATATTTGTAGATATGGATGTTAGGAACCCACACAAGTTGGAATCACCTAAATCGGAGGTCGTATGAGGAAGTTATGATTTTTGGAAGTGAAGGCTGCAGGGGATGGTGCATGCCAAGGAAGATGGCAAATGCCATGTTGGTCGAAAATCACTCAAGAGTTCTCTGAGCTCTTTGGAGTATGTCAAGGAGGTTGGCATATGCCAAGTTGGCTCAAAATTATCATTTTGATCACCAAATGGCCTAAAACTTCTCCTCCAACCCCAACACACCAAAAAGAGAAGTGTAGAATTTCTCATTCATAAACACATCAACATTTCACACGAACAAAAGTCACACATTTATAAAATCAATCGAAACAAAATAAATTAAAGGTTGGGAGTTGGAGGAGGAGGAGGGACAAAGACTAGGAGAAAGAGGAGGTAGGTGGAGGAAGAGGGCAGAGGAGGAGAAGGGAGGAGGGAGGAGGAGGAGGAGGAAGGAGGAAGAGGAGAGAGTGTTATTTAGGCCAGGGGTATATGTGTCATTTCTTGTGCCTCATTGTTAGAGAAATACTTTGATTCTGGCATGAAAGGCTAAATGGTATAAATTTGCCAAACTAAGAGGATTTTTTAATCGATTTGCGAATGAGAGGGGGGACAGCATTAAATACTCTAAACTAGAGGGGGCAGATATAATTTACCCATTAATCTTAGTGGGCATATACTTAAATTTTCTAAAAATGACTGGGTTTGAAATTTAATGGGCATAATAACTATGATAGTTGTAAATAATTTTTAATATCTAAAATATTTAAGTGATTTGATTAGTATTATACATATCGACAAAGTGCACATTCTTTTATGACGCAAATCTTAAAAGAACTTTAAAGTTAAATGTGCATGGTTGGATCTAGGATCAAGATGGTCTTTGGAGCAAGTCGATTAAATCACAAACAAATATTTGTTCTCTTTAGCCTAATAAATGCTACCACCAAGTAGGGGTGAGCAAAATATCCAGTATCTGTTGTCCGAATCCGAATGTGAAGTTTTTTTTGGATTTGAATTTGGATATTATTGAGTTTGGATTCAGATTTGGATTATCCAGATTTTAAAGTCGGATTCAGATATGGATATTAAAAAAAATTAGTTCAAATATCTAAACTATCTGATTTTAGTTAACTTATAAAGATAAACTGTAGTTCGAAGGTATGAACTTGGGTTAACTTTCACATACTTTCATAATTGAGTTTTATTTTCTTAACTTACATTTCTCTTTTTAACCAAAATATTTTTTACATATTTTTTAATCCTTTTCTCTCTAACTTTTCTTTCAGGTAGTTCGGATTATCCAAATCCAAAAAAGTTCAGATATTCGAATTCGAGTAATTCATTATTCGGATTCGGACTCGGGTAGTAAAATATATGATTCGAATAGTTTGGATAAATTGAAATTCGGATAGTTCAGATTCGAATAATTCGAATGCTCACCCTTACCACCAAGTACATTGATCTTATGAATCAAATCTTCCAGCCTTATTTAGATAGGTTTGTGATGGTAACCATTAATGATATTTTTGGTATATTTGCCAAGTAAGAAGAGCCATGAGAAATATTTGAAAATCATATTACAAATCCTCAGAAGAAGAAAATTTATACAAAGTTGAAGAAGTGTGAGTTCTCGTTAGAGAGAGTTGAATTTCTTGAGCACATAATATCTAAGGAGTGAGTGCAATTAGATCTTATTAAGATTGAAGTAGTGTTAGACTGGAAAATACAAATGAACATTACTAAGGTATGAAGCTTCTTAGGATTAGTAGATTATTATTGACGTTTCATGAAAAGATTTTTTAAGGTAGAATTACCTTTGAACCAGCTAACTCAGAAAGGAATAAAGTTTGATTATAATGAGCAGTATAAGCGAAGCTTCCAAGAGTTAAAAAGAAGGTTGGTTTCAGTGCCCATTTTAACTCTACCGATTGATGAAAAATATGTTGCATTTTATAATGATGATTCCAAGAAAGGGTTGGGGTATGTGCTTATGTAGGATGGCAAGGTCATTGCGTACACGTCCAAATATTAAATTCCTATAAAAGAAAACTTGGTGGTCAAATCCATGCAATAAACACTATTGGGAGAAGGACAACGATAAAATGCTACCCTCTTTGCTCTTAGGCAATAAGCTAAATATGGAAAACTAGAGGAATTCCATGTGGGGGCTGATGGGTATTTGTACTTTTAAAATAGGATTTATATTTTTGTTGCTAAAGAAGTGGGTCTCGGAGGAGGCCAATAATATATGTTATGTGATCATCTAGAAAGACCAAAGGTGTATTAAGATCTTCACAGAATTTTTGGTGGTTGTGTATAAAGAAGGAGATAACAAATTATATAGTTAGTTGTATAGCATATTAATTGGTCAAAATTGAGCATCAATGACCTGCTGATCTTTAATAACCACTAAAAATTCTAGAATAGATTTGAGAGAAGATCAAAATAGATTTTATGATAGACTTCCTCAGATTACACATGGGAAGGATGTTGTGTGTGTGATAGTAGATTGTCTCACCAAGTTAGCACACTTTCTAGCATATAAGATAAGTGTATCGATAAAATAGATACAGTGATGTACATAAGGGAAGTAATGCAACTTCATCATATCCTAGTGAGCATCATCTTAGATACAGATACTAGGTTCATGTCCTAATTCATGAGGGAATAAAGTTACACTTTACCACAGCTAGAGTACCCATAGTCTGATTTACAATCTAAAAAATACAAACTTTATGAGATATGATAGGAGCATGTGTATTAGACTTTGAGGATAATTAGGAGAGGCACCTACCACTGATAACATTTTCACACAATAACAATTTTTAGGCAAGTATTAAAATAGCTCGTTACAAAGTTTTTACGACCATAAATGTTGGTCTCACATTGATTTTTAACCAAAAATAATTTCCCTTCTTATTAAATTTGTGGCTCCCTTATAAAGAGGCTAAAAGCTGACTTGGATAAACTCCAAAGTCTATAAGATAAGTTCTAAAAAGTTCTACACTTATCAAACTACTTAAACAAGTTATAAAATTAATATTTATCCTAAAAATTGAATAATAGAATCATTATCTACTATTGGATAACTCTCATTTTTAGAAATAGCAACTCATAAAAAATAGCTAAATTTCTTCTTAAAATAACATCAAGAAATAAATAACTTCCTAAATACTCTAAACAACGTGAAAGAATTCTTATTAACTTTTTACTGATTAGAGTCATATCACATAAAGAAAGATCAGGGGAGACTCCATGTATACCTCCTCGTTGAGATGACCATTGAGAAAAATATTATTGATATCAAGTTGACGCACATGTCATATATAGTATATTATAACTACAAGTAGAATTCTCACTGTAGTTAATTTTGCTACTAGCGAGAAAATATCAATTAAATCAATATCAAAAGTTTGCGTATAGTCTTTAATAATAAGGCGTGCCTTGTATAGCTCTAAACATCCATCAACTTAAAGTTTAACTTTATAAATCCATTTTTGTTTTACAATTTTTTCTTTCTAATATTGGTACTAAATTCCATGTTTAATTTGATTGAAGAGCAGCCAATTCAGCCTTCATGGCCTCATTTCAACATTTGTCTTTCAAGATTTCTATATAGATTTTAAGTTCTATAGCAATGGGAACACTAAAAGAGATAGCTTTATAACAAAGTTGAAGATTGACAATAGTGAAAAGATTAAAATGGGTAAGAAGTGCTTACCTGGCCTTGGCCCTTAGATGCATTGGTAACGGAGTCATTAAAGACATATTTAGCTATGTAAGCAGGTGATGTTCTAACTCGAGGATGACAAACTATAGGAGTATGAGAATTGGGAGAAGATGGTGTAGGCGAGTTAGACCATAAAAATATCCTAGAACTGAGAGAAGACCTAGTGGGGGAAGTTGTAACTTGTAAACTAGGAGAAGGAGGTGATAGTGCTCTGAATGAGGATGGAGAGTTTAAAATACCATCTTGACTAAAATCTGTGAATGGACTAGCAAATGGTAAAACAATATCAGTGGGTAAATAAGATTGAAAATTTGCAGCATTAAAAATGTGCTGATTTTGGAAATGACAAACATCTTCATAAAATACATCTTTATAAAAAGTACTCGCTTGACTAGAAAGATTATATAGTTTATATTTTTTTATGTAAGGAGGTCGTCTAAGATACATATAAGAGGCAGTTCTTAGATCATTTTTTTCGGCCATGCTTCAAAGTTGAACCATAGCATAAGCATTCTAAGACATACAAATGATTTAGCTTCGAAGGTTGGTTTTTTAAAAAGGGATTGGTTTTATAAAGACGTTGCTTGGTTCTACAAAGTGTTTGGTTATGTAATCACTTCATAAAAACCAAGTGGTACATATGCTTGAGTACATAATGCTCGTGCAATATTTAAAATATGCTATTATTTTTCTTCAACTTTCCAATTTTATTGTGGAGTCTAAGCACAAGATTTTTTATAAATTATTCCTTTTTGAATAAAAAATCAATGCACAATGAATTTTTATCCTAGATCACTGCAATTTATTTTCACTTTAGATGCAAATTAAGTTTTTACCATGTTGCATAATTTTTTAAGTAGAGGTTTGGCTTCACTTTGTTCTTCATTAAATAGGTCCACACACTTCTACTATGATCATCAATAATAGTAAGAAAATATGAGTAATTATCATAAGTAGGCACATTGTACTTACCCCAAATATCTACATGAATAACATCAAATTTGTTCGTATCAGTTATTGTACTTAGAGAAAATACAAGGCGCTTATATTAGCTTGGTAACAGACACTACAAGGACTTCGAACTTGAAAATAGTAGGCACCAAATTAAAAACTTGAAGATTAATGAGGATGTAGTAAAATCATTGCTTGGTAACCATGACCATAGCATGCTAATCTGCATCTACATATGAGAAAGAGACTGTAGTTTATTTCTTAGACTTTCAAGAAATAAGATATTTGCCCAAAAAATAGTATAATAGTATATATAGTTATTGATCTCTATAAAGTGGAATAAGTGACATAATTATTATCATAGTAAACATAAAGCTTGGAAATAATAGAGACTATAAAATATAAGTTTGCATATGGGAATCTCTTTAAATATTTAAGAACAAAATGAACAATTTTAAAATGCAGATCTGTAGAATGACTCATAAATTAGCTTAGCTACTGATTAACACAAGTGATATCAAAGTGTGTATTGGTTAGATACATAAGACGACCAATAAGGAGGCGATATATGAAAGATGAAATATGCTTTTTAGGATGTATCCCTCAATCAATTTTAGCAACAAGAGGGGGATAATCATCTGAAAGAGTGTCAGTAAAAGTGAGATGGACATTTACCTCTAGTAAGATAAGAACATGTTTACAATCAAGGCATCCTGTGTTTTAGAGTAACTCGATGGTATATTTCTTCTAATAGATGTGTAAACCATTTTTAGTAAGAGAAATCTCAAGGTTAAGAAAGTACTATAGCTCACCTAAATCTTAAATTTTAAATGTTTATGCAAAATAGTCTTTGTGGCATTAAGTAGATGAAGATTAGGTTCAACAAAAATAATCTCATCCATGTATACTAGGAGGAGAATGAAGGTTTGACCAACTTCTTTAGTAAATAAATAATGATCAGATTGAAATTGGAAAAAATCATATTGCAACAAAATAGAGGATAGCTTGGCAAATCACATCCATTAGCTTTTTTTAGATCATATAGGAACTTTCTCAATTTGTAAACCAACTTGGACTTAGCAGTAGGTAAAAGAAGATCAAGGGAGGCTTTATATATACCTCCTCACTAAGGTCACCATTGAGAAAAAAATATTGTTGATGTCAAGTTGAGGCATATGCCACTTGTACTGTATTATAACTACAAGTAGAATTCTCAAAGTAGTTAACTTTGCTACAGTGAGAAAGTGTCAAAAAAATATTAATTTTAGAAAGGACAAACATCTTCATCAAACACAACATATGTAGATAAAATAATGATTTGATTGGAAATATTTTATATTGTATATCCCTTTATGCAAAAGGATATTTCAAGAAATACTTAAGGAGCAATTCCTGAATCAAATTTTATTCCTTCATGCTTTCAAGTTAAACCATAATATAAACATTTATAGATGCAAAAATGATTCAGTTTAGAAGATGGTTATGCAACTTTTTCAAATATGTTTGATTTTGTAATGATGTTATAGGTATTCAATTTATGAGATAAGTGGTATGAAGCACGCAATTATTTAAAAAAAATAAGTGGTAGATGTGCATTAATATATATGATCTTATAATATTTAAAATTTACAAATATATTCATTCAATTTTCTAATTTATTGTGGAGTCTGAATACAAGAATTCTCATAAATAATCTTTTTTTTAAATAAAAAATTGATGCATGATAAATTCTTGTCCTATATCACTACAAACTATTTTGATTTTATATGCAAATTGTATTTCTACCATGCTAAAAAAATTCAAGTAGAGGTTTGACTTTACTTTTGTTCTTTATTAAATAAGATAACAGATTTCTAGATGAACAATAGTAAGAAAATATGAATAACTATCATAAGATTGCGCATTATAGTTATACTAACTATTAACATGAATAACATTAAAAAACATTTAGCAATTATTATATTTAAAGAAAATGTAAGGCGCCTAAGTTTAGGATAGTTATCATAAGGACTTGGAACTCGACAATCTATCCATCAAGTTAACTATTGCAAAACTTACATCTTGGGGGTGAGATTTACTCACATCATTATGGTAACCAATATTTGATGATCATGGAGGTAGCTAATGTGGTCATTCACATTTGATAGTTAGTGCTTGCTCTTTCTATGATCGTGGCTTTCATCCAAATAACCATATGTCTTCTTATAACCTTGTTAGCCTTATGTAACTAGTGTGGTTCCTCACATTTGATAGTTGGTGTACTCTCTCTCTCTCTCTATGATCATGACTTTTAGTCAGATAGCCATGTTTCTTCTTATAACCTTGTTAGCCTTGTCTAACTAGTGCGGTTGAGTCAAAATAAGTTGGTACTTCAGAGAATGCACCATGCTTCATAGAATACACCATATGACATAGGAACAACATCCACGTGAGGAAAAATGATATATTGTTCATATTATTGTGCAAGGTAAAGAACCATTGCTAGAATAAGGAGAAGATCTATTTACAAGATCTATGAATGAAGTCTAGAATAATTATCATTTAAATCCATTGGAAAATGAACAATTTGATTAGTATCATTATAACCCTTCACAATAGCTTCACTAGAATTATCTCGATCATCCACTTCATTATTTTTCACACACTTACAACAAGAAACAAGTTATAGCTCATCCAACCTATCCTATATTAGTGTAAAATAATCACTAATAGATAAACCTCCTTGTTTGAGGTTGTAGATCTCTTCTAATAAATAACAAATAGTAAATATGGATAGTATATTCCTTTCCAAATCTCTGTTTTAATTTTTCCCTATGGCTATATCAAAATAGTGAAGAAATTGGATACAACGGGTTCAATATACTTAGTCAACCAACTCATAACCATGTTGTTGTACTTTTTTCAAGCAAAGAAAGTAGACTAGCTATGACTAGAAACTTGCATAGATTCATCAACAAACTAATATGTGTTCTTCTAACCGAGAGTAAGGAGCATAGGTTTGCTCTAGGATTGGTAGTTGGGACTATGTAGAAGAGGGAAAACGAGTACCTACAATGGAGACTCACTCAAATGTAGGTAGTAAGGACTTGATTTGTCGCTGTGGAGGACCATCTCAATACATTTGGAAAAGTTTTATACTATTTTTCACCCAATAGAAAGCTTACACGCGAAAAGAGAAAAATACTAGATAAAGAATATTCCTCAACATCATCATTTTTTCTTAATCATTTTTGTCTAGGAACTGGGAAAAGGATATCTCTGTGCTCTGTGGGACCAGTATGCTCCTAGTGTAAATCTTCAGCTGGCGAGATGACTGAGCCATTAAGTATGCCTCACATGCCAAACAAGCTTGTTCTGAAATGTGCCTAAGTGTACTAGAGTTTTGGACCACAATGATTCCAACAGAGAATCCAACAGTTCTTTCTTCCTCTTTTAAGTTTGAAGGCTCAAGAATATTGTCTATCATTTATGGACTTGGAGTCTCCAAACATTTAACAAAATTATATTTTTTTTCTCAATAAAATATAAATTATAGTTGGAATTTATCCATTTTAGAACTTTATTTATTTTAGCTCAACATGTAAAGGTACAAGCAAATGAATCTCATTGGAGGTGATAGAATATAAAGTTTATTCAAGTTTGAATCAAATTTGATACTTCCTATTTGAATTGGTCAAATGAATATATTGCATAATTGTCATTCTTCTACGATGAATTTATAATTTTTCGTAACTCAAAATTGAGAAATTTATATTTCGCCTACAATGACCTCATGTACCATTGTTTTCAAATTGACAGTCTGACCAGTAAGACTGCTACTCGCATAACATACCAAGTAAAAAAATACTAATTAGTACGCTGACCTAACGAACCAAAATTTTTCCGGTCCCCTTCCGCCCCTCCCCCCATAAATTATTTCCCTCCCCCTTTTCCCGTCGTTGCTTCTTCTCCCCCTCCCCTTTTCAAAAATTATTTCATTATGCCATGTGTTGTGCAAATAAATAAATATGTTGTTAGAACGTCGAAAATGATCTAAAGACAGATCCGGAGTGGTCGTCCCAAGATGTGATTCGAACGAGTAAGGCAAAGATGGAAGAAATGTCGGGAAAAAGAATAGAAGATATGTAGATCTGACTTGGTAGATAAGAAAAGATTTGGTGGAAAAGCAAGAACTTTATTGAATTATAGAGGAAGAGGACAAGAGGAAAACATAAAAGATAAAAGCTACATCTACCCTACGCTAAGATAAAAAACCGAAGCTTTGATAAGAGATTTGATATGTTGTGTTGTGTTGTTGGGGGTTCCTTTTTTCTATCTCAAGCCTGTCATTATATAGAAAAAACTAACCCTAACCCGATGCCAAAAACCCTAGGCCATTCAGTACAAAAAACCTAAATTATCCTCGGCCTCAGATATGAAAAACTAACTGCCCAAAACTTCCAAGCTGATCATTACCACTTTCTGCTCCGAATTTGGAAAAGTGATAAACTACAAAGTTGTAGATTTATCTCTTATCTTTCTGTAGCTTTTGAAATCACCTCAATCCGATATTTGAGCAGTTAGTTACGGATTGTTTATTAAAACTAGTCAGAAAATCCGCAAATTAATTTTCCGCTACAACAATGCCTCCCACACGTCAATGTTTTGACGCTAGGAAAAGCGTTGACGTGTATCCATCTTTGAACATGCGGAAAATTATATATCCAGCCAAGTTAAAGCCATAATATGCAAAGAATTTGTTAGTGAATCAGTCGAGACCTAGCCATTGTCGGCCTGCAGATGATCCCTCTTCTGGGTATATCCGTGTGCTCATAATTTTTCCGAGGGCACTTGAATTCAGCATTATATGACTGAGTAGAAACTCCATATATTTCACTAAAATAACCATACGAACATTATTGAAGGTCTATAACTTTTTTTCTTTTGAATCATTTTCTTCAACCTTCTTCGTTGAGTCTTTGTGAAAGCTAGCTGATGAGTTTCTTGACATTTGCCCCCCGAGTGTGAGTTTGATTTTCTTGGCACTTCTTTTTGCATAGGCTCCATATGATGATTTTGGCACCTTATAAGTTGCTCACTTCTTGTAGCTCGTGTCTTACGTGGTTCTTTCTTAGACCATGCAAGCTCTTTCTTGGGCACCCAGATTTTAGTAATCTTACTATCTTGGAGAATATTTTGCTCAATCTTCAACCGAGTAACTACATCTTTCTTAACCCACGCGTACTCAAGATGTCTCGTGCCAGTTCTGGTTGATTTTGGCCATTTTTTAACATCTTTTTCCATGCATGAATATCTATTGAAGTGATATGAAATTTGCACAGTAGACAATCGCTTTACTGTACTCTTACTTGGTTCAATAGTCTCCATCATGCGTATGTCTTGCTCCTCGGATGTAGTAAGTTGAGTTGTAACTTGGGCTTGCTCCTCGATCGAGGTAAAATTATCTTGCTCCTCAATGGTCGTAAGATCGATATACTCCTCAGCCAGAATAATTTCAGCAGATGTAGGAGCATTAATCACTATATTGCAGTGCTCTTCATGCCCCTCGGATGAGGTAGAATTTTCATCATTAAAGTGAACTTTCTCCCTTGTGTCTTTATGTTGAGCTAAAACATGATTAGGCAAATGTGATGTGGACTTCAGTAACATGTGACTTGGCGGAGACCCTAAAATCCCCTTGGTAGAAGAAGACCCAAGGATCTTGAAAGACAGTAGAGGTCCGAGAATTCCTTGCATTGGGAATGCCTCTTTCTTCTCCTCAATTATGGGCATTGTAAACTCAATGACTGTAGTATCGACCACGGATGGTAATTCTTTCTCAATGACCGTGGTATCGGCCAATCGTAAACTATTCGTCAACCTTTTCGATTGTCAAAATAAAATCTTGGATAGATTCAGTCGATTTATGCACAATTGTGTCAACTTTAGTCTTATAACTGTGTGAGTCAAAACGTCTTCAATCTTCAAGTTCATGCATGCTCTATGATGGTAAAAATGACTCTTTCTTATTGATGGTTGTAGTGTCGGCCCGCCGTGGACTAGCCGTTTGTTCGCTCTCCCATATAGGCGGGCTACAATATTGTATAGATATAGTCGGTTAATGCACGGCTGTATCAATTTTAGTCTCGTAATCGGGGGAGTTGAAATATTTTTGGTCTTCAGCTACTCCACGTGTATAGCATCTTTCCATATATCGAATCACCACCTCACTGATAGGAACTGATAATAAATACTCGAAGTACTCCATCGCTTTTTGCCAAGCAGCCCTGGGAAATAAATTATATTCAAAGTTGGAGCGAAGGTTTTGAGCACGTTGAGTTCTCCTATTTTGAACTTTCTTGGTGTAGTAAATAATATCATCAACCAGATGATCGGGTAACTCACAACCATATATTTTAACATCCTCAATCAGATAAGCCAGCGATTCACTACCAAAGACTGATATATGTTCAATCAAATCCTCAGGTAATTCAACACCGTAATAGGTATAATAAAACCACTCTACAACTATAAAGTGAGTTTCTCTCCAACCTTCTTCCTTAGTCAATACGAGAGCATATGTATGCTCCAATCTTTCCTTCATGATCTTGAAAGACATTTCACTTTACAGATTGACCCACCTTTGTTATTTTGGTCGTATATTTCTCGTCAAGGATCCAATTGAAGTGATCTTGGTACTCCTAGAAAACTGAGAGATATATCTTCAACTTTTTTTATTTAAGTTTCTTCAGATTCGGCTTGTAAAAGACCGGAAAGACTCCTCAAAATTCACGGATCTGGCTGGATGTCAACTTACAGATTGACCAATATGTAATATTTTGGTCTTAACTATCTCGTACGAACTCCGATTTTGGCGTTCTTTATATATAGAGAAAGAGGAAAGACCGTTCTCCAGCTTTCTTGATTTGTGTTTTTTAAGATTCGGCCTGTAAAAGGTCGGAAAAACTCCTCCAAATTCACGGATATGGCTGGATGCCAACTTACAGATTGACCACTATGTAGTATTTTGGTCTTAACTCTCTTGTACGAACTCCGATTTCGGTGTTCTTAACATCTAGAGAAAGAGGAAAGACTGTTTTCCAACTTTTGTGATTTAAGTTTCTTCAAATTTGGCATGTAAAAGGCCGGAAAAATATCTCAAAATTCGTATATCTGGCTGGATGCCAACTTACAGATTGACTACTATATAGTATTTCTGTCTTATCTTTCTCATATGAACTCCGATTTTAGCGTTCGTAGTGTCTAGAGAAAGAGGAAAAACAGTTCTACAACTTTGCTGATTTAATTTTCTTCAGATTCGGCATATAAAAGGCCAAAAAATCTCTTCAAAGTTTATGGATCTGGTTGGACGCCTCTTTCAGTGTAACCTTTGACCGGTTTTGATCTCTTTCGAGAATAGACTCAAAACCGAATAGGTAATCTTGTGAATCACTCTTCTCAGACGCCCTCCTTAGTCCTACCGAGCGTGCCAAAAAACTATTGTGCAAATAAATAAATATGTTGTTAGAACGTCGAAAACGATCTAAAGACGGATCCGGAGTGGTCGTCCCAAGATGTGATTCGAACGAGTAAGGCAAAGATGGAAGAAATGTGGGGAAAAGGAATAGAAGATATGTAGATCTGACTTGGTAGATAAGAAAAGATTTGGTGGAAAAGCAAGAACTTTATTGAATTATAGAAGAAGAGGACAAGAGGAAAACATAAAAGATAAAAGCTACATCTACCCTACGCTAAGATAAAAAGCCGAAGTTTTGATAAGAGATTTGATATGTTGTGTTGTTGGGGGTTCCTTTTTTCTATTTCAAGCCTGTCATTATATAGAAAAAACTAACCCTAACCCGATACCAAAAACCCTAGGCCGTTCAGTACAAAAAACCTAAATTATCCCCGGCCTTAGATATGAAAAACTAACTGCCCGAAACTTCCAAGCTAATCATGATCTCTTTCTGCTCCGAATTTGGAAAAGTGATAAACTACAAAGTTGTAGATTTATCTCTTATCTTTCTGTAGCTTTTGAAATCATCTCAATCCGATATTTGAGCAGTTAGTTACGGATTTTTTACTAAAACTGGTCAGAAAATCCGCGAATTAATTTTCCGCTACAACACCATGCTTAACTATAATATATTTATAATTTTTTAAATTATGACAACCAGTCCGACTCAAAAATCACCCAAAAAAAATTTTCAATTTCGAAGTCGTTTTTGGAAACATTGCCTTATCTATCATTGTCCTAGAAATTGGGAAATTCCAAACACCGCGTGGTTATAACGCATCGTACTCGACTGGGACCCACCCGGCGCTTTAATTTAAACAGAAATTCCCTACCACCCTCTCCTCCAGCTATGTAGGGTTTCGCTCTCTGTTTCGCCCGGCGCGTAAACGTTGTCTGAAACCGGCAAAATAATAACGGGGAAGAGTGCTAACAAAAGAGAGGAGAGAGAGAGAGAATGTCGGCGACCGGCGGAGGCGGCGAGGAGGACAAGAAGCCGGGGGATCAGGGCGGTCACATTAACCTCAAAGTCAAAGGCCAGGTGCTCTTGCGTTGACCCGCTTGCTCCTCTTTCGCTTTATGTTTGATCTTCGATATTGTTGTTCAGGATTGGAGGATTAGTTTTGATTTTGTTTGTGCGATTTGGACTTGTTATTAATATTTCCGGGCTGATTTATACTCTTACTAGGAGATATTAGGATTCCTGTTTGATTTCGTGGATTTGTTGCATCAACTGTAAGGACAATTGAATGTATGAGCACTAGGCAGTTAGGGTTTCTTGCTACTGCCATGCTGATACTGAAGACGGGGTGTTCGGAGGCAGTTTTGCTTGTTGTGTGTTGATGCACCTCTCCGCTTTACCACCAAATGCTTGCTGAGTAATTCTCTGCTGTTTGTGGCCTTTTTTATTTTGCGTGGCAGCTTCATTAAATCGAGATTGTGCTTGCTTCATAATGGCAGGATGGCAATGAGGTGTTCTTCAGGATTAAGCGAAGCACGCAGATGCGCAAGCTGATGACTGCTTACTGTGACCGTCAGTCTGTGGACATGAACTCGATCGCCTTTCTGTTTGATGGGCGCAGACTCCGTGCAGAGCAGACTCCAGATGAGGTGAGTTTGCACCATCTCCTCATTGTTCGGTTGTCTAAATTGCTCCGCCCCATTGTTTTGCATTCATTGGTTGTGTATGCATTTGTTGACTTTGTTTGCATTTGCATATGACATTTTGCTTGCTTTACTGATTCCAATTTCCGTATCCCCCAGCTTGAGATGGAAGATGGGGACGAGATAGATGCAATGCTGCACCAAACTGGAGGGTGGAAGCACAAAATTGCCTGCACTGAAGTTTGATCAGTAGACTGTGTGATGGAGAGACGCGGGACTATATTATGTTGCTCTTGTATGGGATCTCTGATGTAAATGTAAATTGAACCGGTGCCGAACTTTAGGTTGAGACTTATGGCTATTTAAATATTATGGTGATGAATCGACTTTTGTTAATTTTTTTTTTTTTTGGTGAGATTTTTAATTGTGGGTAAATTGTTTCCACAATTCCGGGGCGGGTCCAAGGATTACGGTATTTAAATCCCTCCCAATCGCCTTTTGTTAATTCACAAAGTTGATTCTCACATTGGTTGTCTTTGTTCTGAAACTTTACTTTGTTCAAGCTTGTGGTTGGCCGTATAGTCTACTACTCCAGTGCATTCTACTTTGAATACAATATGAGAGCTGATTTGGCATTCTATTTTCAGTAGTCAACATGATCAGCATGGTCTGATTGATGCAAAAAAAAAAAAGGTATTTTATCCAAAATCGTGGTTGAAACATTCAGTTGGACTGTCAGATTCACTCGAATGTACTAGTCGAAACTTTAGTACGTCAATGAGCCGACCGGCTCACTCCCTGATCCGTTTTTAAAACCCGATTCGTTTTAAAAAATATTGATCACATCTTATTGATGCAAGCACGATCGTTTAGATTTGTAATACAAGACACTAGCAAGCCGTCTCAAAGCATGCAGGACAAGTGATAAAACAGCCAATCGCGAGATAGATTTGTCGTTCAAGAAATCTGCTAGAGGTGTTGCTATTCTAACATTGTTTGTCCTGCACATGTGGTGTAATTGTTGGAGGCCCGAGCTTGAGGTATCCGAACTAGAAATGTTTTTTCCTGCTAAATGGATATTGTACAGAGTCTCTCCAGCCTAACTATCCCTAGCACTCTTTTTCAGGAGGCAAACAAGATTGTGGAGGTAAATGGCACAAAATTAATTGAATCGAGTCTCTTGCGGTTGACGAGATGCCCCCAGCACCAGCAGGTTGGACATTGGACGGACAACTCAAGCCGGCAATTCGAGCCTTTTGTTGTTCTTCCAACTGCAATGGCAACAAAATGGTGCTCTAGGTTAGACAACGACAGTTGATGGAGCTCAGCATGTGTTACAACACAAAACTAGGTACACATACCTTTGAAAGTAGTAATAGAAGAAGTCTACATAGAGTGCAGTTTGTACAAGCCCCGCAATCCATGCTACAAATTACAAAAGAGTGTATAAGTAGAGGTGTAAACAAGGAAAACAAAATGAATAGAATTCAAGGTGACACAAGAGATGATAGGACTGCTGACTGCAAACCACAAAAGCCAGGAATACTAGAACAGATGCTTTTTCCAGTAAACATTATGGGTTTTTTTTAAGAGGTAACATTATGGAAGTTCAAACTCTAGCTCTCCTTTCATCAACAGTTTACCAGCAATGTGAGTTACTACTTGCTATGATAACATCAAAGAATACAAAGCAGAGAAACCATGTTGCTCTGGGTAATGGTTCCACATTCAGTTCAGGAAGTTGCAATGAACAGAAGCCATGAAGCACAATAACAAAAAATGCCAGGACCAGAAAGTTCTGGCTGCTTATCAACAAAAATGTAAAACTGTTACAGAGGAGGGATAGAGAGAGATGCATACTGATCCAATGGACATAATGTGGCTCTGTAAAGTAGCGATAAATCCAGTTGAGAATATAAAAGGCACGGTAGGCTCTGCACGAGGACAACCAAAAGTCAATAACAAATAAAGCTGCAGCAAGAGTCAAGAGAGGGACAACGTACTAGCTGCAAATATTTTATTTCCCCTTTAACACCCATCTAAGCAGGTACAGTTTACTTAGAAAAGAGATCAATTGTTCTTGTGTGCATGTTGATCTTTATTCAGGAAAAGACTTGAGCTATATTTCTCAGACAATAACATCTCGGAAAAGCTTTGAATAAATGCATAACTCAACGGAACTAGGTTCATTTGACAATTGCAACAAATATTAAAATGATTGGTCTTAGCTTCCTCAATTTATTTTGAACAAGAGTAATCTCATGACAAGCAGGCGAAATTGGTTCATAGGGTCAAAATAGATGGAAGCTCACCCAAGAAGAAACACATATTGGCCAGTCAAGTTATCAATATTTCGGGTCCTCTGTAGCAGCACAAGCTGAGGAAGTATGGCAACGGCTTCCAGAAAAATTGAAAAGGCCCACATCACCTACAAATTATCAACAGATTATTATGAACAAGGGAAATGAGGTGCCGCTATCTCCCTAAACATAGAATACTAGTGGAATATATAGTTGAAACTGGAAAGATGGCATACCTCCTTAAAAGTGAACTTCTCATGGATAATAAGGGCCAACAGCAGACAAGGTAGTATAAGGAAGTAATGACGGAAGGTGTCTTGATCTTTATCATAAGATCTCCTCACAAGCTTATGGTGTCTAATGTACCAAATTATTGAAAATGAGCTCCCCAGGAAAATCAACTTCATGACAGTGTTATACAGCGATACAAAATCCGTAAATATATCCAAGTAGCGCGTGACGAAAACTATGCCATAGAGTTCTTGAGTCTTCAAAGAAACACCTGCAACAATTAGAAGCCCAAAAGTGTTAGTGCAATGAAAAAAAAAGCAAAATAGAAGTGCATAAAGAAAAAGCTTAAAATATGGACATTGTCACAGGACATCCATAATGGATTTGACCCTTTGACAAATAAATCATAACTTTTCGCTTCCACGTGACTATTTCATTTCCAACAAGAAAGCCATGGATAACAAGGGCAGCTAATCTAAAAAAAGACCAGTACCCATGACACATTGACCAATATAATCGAGAACTAGGCACTACAACCACAAACACAACATTTTAGATATCCGAGCACTTTGTACTTGAGCTTCAAAATTCAAAAGGATATAATACAGAACTAGACACTACAACCACAAACACAACACTACATTGCTCCGAGCACCCAGCACTTCTAGCACAAAATCAGAAAATAATTGTTGCATTTCATCGACCAGGCAGTCAACCACCACTCTCCTCTGGCTCAACAAAAGACTTGATCATCTAAAAGCCTCAACTAACAATGCAGCTCAAACTCATGCTCCAATAAATCCAGAACTAGACATTTCAACCATAAACACAACTCATTAGATCTTCGAGCACCAACCACTTCTAGCACAAGATCAGAACCACAATTCTCCACTGGCTCAACAAGAGGCTCGATCATCTAAACTCCAGCTCTAATTATGACACAACCTCCACCCCCAACGCCAAACTCATGAACCAACTAACCCAATACTGAAAACAACTAGCCTCAAGAAGAACACTTGAAGCTCTAAACAACAAGTTGACTGTTCCCTCTGATTCACCACGGCCAATTCATCCAAAACATTTTCCTCTCGACGACTCCCCCAAACAGCCATCAGCGATTCCGAGCCAATCATAAGAAAAATTTCACTGTTCTCTCTCTCTCTCTCTCAATACCGTTCACCGAACAATTACGAATCGAAACCAAAACGTTCTATTCATCAGCATTTCAAAATCGATTCACAAACAAACTGGCACACACAATCCAAAAAAACCGCCAGATTCGCGTACGAAAAACGGAAAAAGAAAAAGAAAGGGAGATGTAGTACGGACCGGCGCAGGACTTAATGGTGTGGATCTTGAGGAGCAACACGAGGACGCTGGCCAGGTGAGTCATATCCCCAACTAACCTAAATATATTCATCTTTCTTCTTCTTCTTGTTCTTCTTCTTCTTCTTCTTCTTCCGGTTAATGAGAACGGCGGTTCTAGAAACCCTCCACCGGAGGCCGGCCCGTTTCACGGCGAGGTCGTAGTAGATCTGGGGCAAGAGGGAATGTATTTTATTCGATTTATCTAATTTCCCCGGTTTCGGTTTTATTTACTAAAAGCTCCTGGGGAAACGCGGCGTTTTCCCCTCGTTTTGGTGTGTGCGAGCGTAGAGGCAGGTTTCGTTTATTCAATTGGAATTTGCCACGCCAGCGTCAGGGAAGGTGAACGCCAATGATATGGCTCCGCGTGTCCATTTCGACAAGGTATCTAATTATTTTTTATTTGGTTATTTACCAAAGCTAGTAAAAATTTATGTTTTAATTTATTTGGCTCCCAGTGATCTCCAAAATGAGTTTGAGATTTTTTTTTATTTTATTAACATATTTCGAATTTAAATTTTTTATAATATAGTATTATTAATTATTTATTTGTAAATATTTTGATATCATGTGGCATAAAAAATATAATCATTCCTATCTTTATTTTTCTTTTTCTGCAAACACTTCCTATTATAATATCGACCGGTTTAATTAATTTTAAAATCAAATCATATATGACAACAATTTGGAGTACCTGAGAAACGAAGGAACTCAGAAATCGTGATTCACCCATTAGCCCCAAAGTGGCCTACCAAAGCCCACCGCAAGAACTGAAGCCCAGTGAAGATGGAATTTAATACATGGTTTTAAAAAATGCGGTTCGACTGGCGGGCGGGCCGGTCGGACTGCCAAACGTTCGCAATAACGTTCCGGGTTATTCTTAAAAAAGCTCTTCGGTCGAGCTAGCCAAAAAATGGTTGAGCTGGACGTTTTTACCAAAAACGGACCGCCCAAAATCCGGCCCAACCGTTATTTTGATTTCAAGCAAAAAAAAAGAAAAAAGGCAAAAATGGATCCCTCTCCTTTCAACCCTCTCCATCTCCGATGGCCGAAACCAAGTAACCCGAAGTCCCTGTCGTAGCTGAGGAGCAGCCGACGATGCAGCCGCCAGAGGAGGCGGAGCAGAAGAAGAAGAAGCAGCAAGTCAAGACGGCTCCTAAGGAGAAGAAGAAGCCCAAGGCGGCTCCTAAAGAGAAGAGCCTAAGCCAGCCAAAATCGCCTCCCACCCTCCCTACTTCTAAGTAACCGCCAAATCGTCACCATCTTCTAGTATCGTGCTCTCTTTTTTAATCGATTAAAGACTAATTTAGAGTCGGAACATTCTTTTTCAGAGCAGATGATAAAGGAGGCGATCGAGGTGCTGAAAGAGAAGAGCGGGTCGAGTCTGTATGCGATCGCCAAGGAGAAGAAGGTCACCAAGCCCAAGGAGAAGAAGCCGTATGATAAAACTCACTCTTTTTTATAAGCACTTTTTGATCTCTGGAATCACAATTACGGTGGAAAGAGGGAGCTTCTTGTTCTGTTCTCAAGTATAGGAGGTTCTGGATTTAGTAAATTTTTTTTACATAATATATATATATATTAAAAAATACTGGGCCGACCCGAAGGTCGGACCAAAATCCGGGTTGACCTCCGGGTCATTTTTTAAAACCCTAATTTAAGAAGTTCAGTCTCGTGCTTTTTTTTAATAAATTGTTCTCAAGTCTCTATCTTTTTTTTAAATTATTATTTTTGTTCTTCTTATTTTTAAAAATAAATTTTAATCCGTCTAATTTATTTAAATGTCACTTTAAGTTTCATTTTAAGGATCTTGTCAATTTCTCTGACAAGATCCTCTAAAAAGTCAAGAGTGGGTAAATTAAATTCACCCAGCATTGTCATTTTCTTTTCCGACAAAACTCAAACCTTGTTGTCGTCCACCATCGTCAATTTTTCATGTTCACCTCTCTTTGTAACGATAAGTCACAGACAGAGAGTGTCAGCCTCTCCCAATTTGTCAACTTGCCCATTCTATCGACCTTTTAGAAACCCTAAATTTCGAGAAATTCCTAAACTATGAAATTCTAAATCCTGAGAAATTAAATCATAACTCGTGAATGGAGAGGGTTTTACACTAGAAATCTGCCACTCACGATAATGGAGTTTGGCAAGAGATACACGTTGGAGTTTATAATGAAATGAAAGTCGCAATGTCACAACATGGTACCACCCGTCGTTATAATTACTTGAATTTGATAAGAGATATGTATCGGGCTTTCCATATTAGTAGTTTTTTGTATGTTGGATAGTGATATGATATATAGTGATGTAGAAGTTATGTTGATGTTTGATTATTATAAAGGGAAAAGAATCTTTAAGTACCTTGTGGTTTGCAAAAATATCACTTTAGTACCCTGTGGTAAAGAATCCTTAATTTGAGTCATACCTCACCAATTTTCCATCACTTTGGTCCCAAAATTACGATATTGCCCCTCCCTGAATTAGAACCTAACCAAACCCAATTCAACCGGACCGAACCCATATTCAGTTTAACCCAATGGAGCGTAGAAAATAAGATATGACTCGGATTGAACTAAAATTTTATAAGAAGCATCCTAAAAATACGCAGGACTTACTGAAAAAATTTCAGAAATTTTAGAGGCCCAAAAGTAATTTCTTTTTCGGAGCGCTGAAACTTCGTAAATTCATATAAAATAGAAAATACATCCAATTAAGTTGAAACTTATCCCATTGGGAAGAATCCTAAAAATACACATGATTTATGAAATAAATTTTAGGAATTTTAGAGGCACAAAAGTATTTCTTTTATTTTTTGAAGTGCTAAACTTCATAAAAGTCGTATAAAATAGAAAATATATCCAATTAAGTTGAAACTTATCCCAGGAAATCTTAAGAACTTCCAATCAATTTAGGAACCAAAATGCATCCATGGGACAAGTTTCAACTTAATTTGATGTATTTTCTATTTTATGTGATTTTACGAAATTTCAGCATTTTGAAAAATAAAAAAAATACTTCTAGGCCTCTAAAATTCCTGAATTATTTTCTTTAAGTCTTGTGTATTTTTAGGATGCTTCTTGTAAAATTTTAGCTCAATCCGAGTCATATTTTATTTTCTACGCTCCATTGGGTTAAATTGAATATATGTACGGTCCGGTTGAATTGGATTTGGTTAGGTTCTGATTCAGGGAGGGGCAGTATCGTAATTTGGGATCAAAGTGATGGAAAATTGGTGAGGTATGACTCGAATTAAGGGTTTTTTACCACAGGGTACTAAAGTAATTTTTTGGCAAACCACAGGGTACTTAAAGATTCTTTTCCCTATTATAAAAGCACGATGTTATTTGAAGACATATTGAGCTAGAAGAAGATGGGAAGTGTTTGACTATTGATATTGTTAGTTCGGAGTGTAGAGCAATGGTCGAAAATGGGAGACATGTGTCCCCTCGTATGCGAAGGCCTTTATAGAAAGAGGGTGGTGATTATGGGCAAAATGGTGATAACGAGAAAGAAGTGTAGAAGTTGCAAAGGTTGGATTTGCTCAAGAGGAGGTTCAAAAGGTGGAAGAGGTTAGACATATGGAGGATGAAGATTATGTTCATGAGAATTAGGAGGAGTATGTTTACCTATAGCAATTAGTTTGATGGTCTAAAATTTAATGAGATGAACAATGCTAGAGAGGTTGAAGAGGATGTGAGACATGAAGTTAATGGTGATGGTGGAGAAAATTCTGATTCTGAAGATATGGATTTTGATAACAAGGCTATAAGAGACACTAACACTGAGAATGATTGGAATGAGGACCAAAACATGCAAAAAAAGACTAGTAAGAAAGTCAAGATGGACCTAATGACTGATTATGGCGAGAAAACTTTTTAAAGGGGGGATGAGATATAATTGAAGTGGAATAGTTTTTTAAAAATGTAGAAGAGTTCAAGAATATGTTAAAAGACTATCTCCTCCAAGGTGAGTACAATATTAAGTTTATCAAGAATGACTCAGTACAGATTACTACAACTTGTATGGGAAAATGTCCATGGAGAATTTATGCATATATTTTAAGTGGACATCAAAACTTATCATTAACTTATGGGTAAATTACCCTCAGGTCCATATCTTATAACTTTTATTGTAGTAGAATCCTTCGCTTATCAAAATTTAATTTAGGATCCTTACATTTTGAATTAATATTGATCTTGGGTCCCTAAAATGACTGAGGCTAATGTCAACGACTTTTTTATCACTAAATATCCTTAGATAAAAAAGGCATCTTTCTCCTCTTTCTCTCTTTCTCCATCTTCTTCCTTTTCTTTTTCTCCATTTATTTCTAGATTTCTTCTTATATCCAAATCAATTAATTAACTAAAAACTTAGGAAACCTAACCCCAAGTTGCCTTGACTCATAAAGCTGTAGAGTATTGAAACATCCTCATTTGCAATTTCTTTGTATCCCAATATCATATTCTAGATTCAACAACTTTAATTTGCTAGGAATTTTAGTTGGAGAAAACCACCCATGCCGATCCTTTGAATTGCTAGAAATATCTCAAGTAATGATATATCTCAAGATGTTTGCATTAACGATTTGGGTACTTACAAATGCCTTTTACTTTAATTTTCCTTCTCCTTCCTCTTGGAGACGACATCGTCATTTATAAAAACCAAACACAAACCAAGCTCTCGTTTGACACATGGGGGTTAGTGCTATCACTGATAAGGAGAAGATCCATTACATATGGCTGGCAGGCCCCTCCGTGACAAATGATCGGTTAGATATGCATGATTTTGCTCCAGCCAACCTCAAGGCCAATGGAACCCTACTCCTTGCAGCCTCAATATCGACAGCAATTGCTCCCAACACTGGCTCCATGTCAGAGATGACGAATACTAACCCATCAGTATTACTGCCTAGCATAGGGACCAGGTTTCGATGGACTTCTCGAGAGAGGTTAGGGTCTCAGAGATCTTGTAAGTGAAGAAGCTAGATTTTTCGACACCCTTCTCTCTCTCTCTTGCCTCCATCACCCAAAAACCTTGGCTAATGCCTCACCCAGCTTCCCAAGTCTATCATTACCAACCAAAAATTAGAAAAGAATACGAAGAAGGGAGTGGAGTACGAGGGAGCTCATCTCGAAGATTACAAGGATGGCATTGATTCTGAGATTGGGTCTATCTCCTCGGCCAAAATTGACACCAAAAGGGGGTAGAATTCATCCCTTGGCAAATAACGTCCTCTTCATCGGCGATGGCACTCCTCCTTCCAGGTCATCGTACTATTGCTCCACCTCGAGGAAGGGAGACCGACTTCATTTCCTTTATTAAGGTTCTTACGTGTTTAAGCGTGTTCTGGGTCCAGCGATGCCAAATGGTGAAGATGGTATCTTAAATTTTTTTAAGGGTATAATGGTCATATTCATGACAAAAAAATTTAAAAAAAATCGTTGGCATCATTTAGGGACTTCTGACCAATATTTTATTATAAATTAGGGATCCTATATTTAATTCATATAATCTAGGGACCCTACTACAATAATGGATATAAACTAGGGATTTAAGGGTAATATACCCTTAAGTTATTGGCAAATGAGTACACATGCATATGTATTGCAAATGAGTACTAGGTAACACCTAAATGGACCACAAGGCAAATTGGTGACCTTTTTGGAGCTAATCAAAGGTTACTCCAAAGGTGATGAATTAGTTGAGACAATCGAGTAGCGAGTGTAGAAAGTTGAAAGTCATTCCTGCAAGAAACTTAGAATTTGAAGTTGTTGAGGAAGGAAAGAAATATGTTGTTGAAATCAATGATATAATTTGTATTTGCAAAGTTGGAAGATGAATGGAGTACTATGCGTTCATGTTGCTGCTTGTGTGTTGCACTTCAAAGGGACTTATAGGACTATATTCATGAGTATTTCAAGGTTGATATGTGGAAGAAGATAATCAACACACCATCCACCTTTTTCTAGATACAGAGTTGGAGCCAAGTGCTAGATTTCAAACATATTTTCTCATAAATTGATAAGACATGCTAAAAGAAAAGGAGCACCATCCCAAGCCAAAAGAAAAGGAGTAAGTTTTATATTTCAAATTATATTATTTGAATAAAATTTTGGATAAGTGTGAAGCTTTAATGAGATGTTGTTCCATTTTAAAATAGGGTAATAATATGAAATTTGAACTACGAAGTTTGTCAAGACCACGTGTATAGGCTGGTTAGGACCAAATTAGTGGAAGACCTGCCTAAGAAATCGAAGTAAAAGTAGAGGACCTCCCTCGAAAATGAGAAGTGAAAGTGGAGAAACTACCTCCAGAATTGAAAATGAAAGTGGAGATATACTGAGACGTGAAAGACGAGTTGTAATCAAGCATGGAAAAAGACCTACCTCCACACAAACCACTTAGTTCATTCAATGTTAGCTTATTCATGTACTAAGTTATGTACTTCTCAATGAATTTGTGTATGTACTTTAGAGATAAAATCTATATTTAATTAAGTAATATGCAATAGAGAGATGTCTTATTTTTTTTGATCAAGCTATTTCTACACACTTTGCAGATCAAAGTATGATCTTTTGGTATCAATGAAACTCAATTTGGTAGTTTATCTACACTTTCATGAAACTATTTCTATATTTTCGACTTATTTTTTTACTTGCTATAATACTAATACTGCAAGTGACAAAAAAATCATGATATTTCACTACAGATATAAATAGAGAACAACATTACGATTTCAACTAAAAATAGAGAACAACATTACAACTTCAAATAAAAATAGAAAAAACATTACATATTAACAATACAATAATATGTTTCTTCAATAAATCTACTAAATTGTGAAGATGTTTGACATAGATGATTTGTTTCTTCAACATATCTTTAACCACTTTCAAATCTTCAACAATCTCGTATGATGATAGTCTTGATGACGTATCATCTATATTTATAATGAGCTATTTTTTTCATGTACCATCCAAGCCAACGACAATACTTCTTACTATTTGCACAACTATAATACAAACACCTCTTATTCTTTTCACTCTCTAAAATCTACGCAAAAGCCTGAATAGTGCATTTGCAATCAATATTCTTGTATTTCACATAATCTTCGTAATCGTACGATACTTTGGAAGAACACATACTTTTAAACTCCACCCAAACGAAATCCAAGTTGTAGAAATCCAATAACCCAACTTAAAGCATCCAACAACCTAGGTTGAAGCACACTCAACAACCTAGCCACTCAAATAATTCGAACGTTAACCCTGCTGCAATTCAAGCTCCAAGAAACCAACAACGCAGTTTCAAGCACCCAATTTTTTCAACCTAGTAGCCCGAAGTACTCAAGTTCCAGATTCTTCAAACCCTAGCAAACCCAGACTCCAACTTCTTCAATTTTAGGGATAATGGAGTTAGGTCAAGGTTATTAGTAAATTTTTGGAAGGAATATAATCTCAACTTTGGGAGAAGTAGGAGATATAAGAGGACATACTCTTAAATTTTCATGTTATAATTTAACTTACGGGTATAAGAGTTATCCGCGATTGTCAGATAAATTTTTCTATTTCGACTCCATAGACCTTAAAGTGACATTGAAACAAACTAGGGAGACTAAAATTTCATTTCAAATACAGGAAAAACGAAAATAGTAATTTAAACAAAAGATAGAGAGTTGAGGACAATTGTTATTTTTATTTTTTCCATACCAAAATAAGATGATTTGTAATATAATTATTTTCTTTTTTTTTTAACTAGATAATTGTCATATTACGATTGAATTTTATCACACTACCATATAAGTTTAGAAAAATAATTCTTGCAAATCACCATTAACCCATCATAGAATCCAACTAGCTGACTACGATTCGAAGATAGAATGATATACAATCAGTTCGGACGCAAAGCAAAAGAGAAAAAAATGTATTAACAAAACGCCAGAAACGGTATTAGCGCCTTTACCAACCCAATTAACGTCGTAACAAATGGCAACAAAATTCGAGTCCGAGAATAGCTTTTTTGATCAGATTTAACTAAAGAGTATGCACGTAGAATGAGTAGATGGTTAGCGTTACCAACTCGATTAAATGGCAACAGAATTTGGGTCCGAGAATGACTTCTGAGGTAATTAAAGAGTATGCATGTAGAATTAGCAGATGCTATTAGCAACCCGATTAGCTTTGTAACAAATGGCAACAAGATTAGTTCTTTTGTCAGAGGAAGAAAACAAATAAAATAATCCGGAAAAGGGTAACCGGACAAAATAAACAACAACAGAGAAACGGAGTGGCTGGGCGTGTGTGGGTGGAGGATAAGGCAAGGCAGTGAACGAGAGCAAATCACGTTCCGATGGTTCCTTGGAATTTCACAATTACACCCACTACATTAATTATTATTGAATTTTCAAATACCATATTTCATCGATCATAAAAGCATACCAACTTTGTGACATATAGCATTCAGATATTTATTTACCAACTAAATAGTTTTTGAGACTAAGAAATTTTTAGAAATTGACAAAAAAATTTATAACAATTTATTACTGTAATAAACTTTCAAACAAAATCAAAACATATTCATTATCCGGGTGATTTAAGTATTAGTTGCTAACGGACCAAAATATAAAGAAAAGAGTCAAAGACGAGACAAGCTTAATAAAATCCCGCCTTCAACGAAGAAACGGACCCACTCCAGTTCAGAAACACCGTCGCGTAGGAAAATGGAAATTGAAAAAACAAAGGACCAAACCAGAAAAGAAAACAAGTAAACGCTCGCATTCCTGTCTGGTCTTTCTTTTCCCATTCTTATAATTTCCTGACAGTTGGAGAGAGAGGGAACAGGGAATAACAAAAAGGGCAGCGTGACAGTTCTAATAAAAAAAGACCAAGCGCAAAATAATAATAATCCGAAAAATATAAATGAGGATTACAAAGTAAGTCGTTTTGCCTTAATTTTTAACTTTTTTTTCTTTGTAAATGCAGCAATTAATTATTTTAGGAGAATTTTGACTGTTGTAACTAAAAATAAAAACAATTAAGTTAAACCGGACTGTAGTTGGGATTTTTTTTTTTGAAAAAAAGCAGCAAGTAGCGTACTGTGCACACATCTCAATCACGGGAAAAAGGGAGGAGAGAGAGAGAGAGAGAAGCATGGGGACACGTATATAGGGAGGGGAGGAGAGTGGGAGCTACAATATAGTAAATAAATGCGTGCTTCTTTTTAGGTTTTTTTTTTATATTTCCTTTTTTTTATATATATTCTAAGGAACAGAACAAGACAGTGAGGAGGAAGGGGAGGACAAAAAGGACGGATCTCTGGTTCTTCTTAACGGTTACCTTTCTTCTTCTCCTCTTCTATTTGCTTGTTTTTTATTGGGGGTGGTGGCTAAGGAGGAGGAGGAAGAAGAAGAGAAGGAGCTTAGCCATTTGTGAGGTCAAAAAGCAGTCAGTGACTAACTACCAAGTCCATGGATTACAATAGTGGGAGGTTAAATCTCTCTCTTTTATCTGGCTCTCTCTCATAATTAGTGGGGTTAAGTTGTTTTAGTTTGTACTAATTGTTTTCATTTATGTGATTCATGTGGTGGTGATGGTGGTGTTAATGGCTTGGTTGTGGATAAAATGGAGGTGATCGTGGGTTTGGGGTTGGAGGGGTTTCTTGCATATGAGATTTGTGGGTCATTCCCATTTTCTGCTTACTCTCTCACAAACTCGCACTAATTTAGATTTAGCATTTGGGTGCTTGTTAAATGCTGTGGTCAAGTATTTGGATTAGCAATTAATGATGCCATTACCGGATTCGGATCCATTCATCACTTGCTTGGGTGGTTGGGTTGGTGGGATGGATATTTTTTTCTTCTATATGTTTGTCTGTTGCGGACCCTTGTTTGTCTTTCCGCTGCTTGATCTCTCCGTTTTTTGAATCAATGTCGTGCTGACTGCCCCTGCAGAAAGTGTTAATGGGATTATCAATCTCCAATGCTGCATTGTTCTATAGCGGTACACTTGTAGGTGGTTTATGCTTCAGCGAGATATGTATTGAGTTGGTTTTCTTTATGGTAGTGGGAAGGGGAAGAAATGGACGTGGCAAGGTCGATTACACTATCATGAGAAGGACTCCGGTTATGGTATGTTTTGGTTATCGTTTAACCCTTAATTATGCAATTTGTGAAAAGAATCTGAATGCGACGGAGTTGATAATGTGTTTGAGGTCTTTTACCCTGATCACAGATGACTCTCCATTCTTGTGCAATGAAGTTTCCCTTAACAAGGAAGATTGTTCCTACATGTTTGATGACCTAACAACTCCTGTTAGGGCCTGTGGGGATTTGTCCTACCATGTTAATCACAATGGTAAGTAACAATCTTCAACATTTCTTCAGTCCTCCTTTTATTAGTACAACATGGCAGTTACCTTGCTAATGTGAATGCTTTGAGTTGGATTCCAGATAATCTAAGAAATGCATCACAACAGCGGAAAGAAACTGGTTCGCAATTGAAGAGGCGCCGCATGCTACAATTTGATACACAAGTGGAGGATCCTACTCTCCCTTCTGGCGACTTCTCTTCTTATCTTAAATCAAACGTGAGCACGTTTCGCTGTAGTCTGATTGTTGGTCTCCATAGCTCTCAGCGCTCTGTCTGATGATGACTGTCAATTGAAGAATATTTCACAACACCGTGTATTTACTGACCAAGTGTTGTCGACACACTTTGAAAATATGATCTCACCGTCCTGTATGCCATTTATGCAGGAGGCAGAGATCTCTCTGGACGAAGTTTTGCCTATTACAAACCAATGGGATTTAGACATCCCAGGTTTGTCATTTCCTTGCAAAATTATGGTAGCTCTTTCTTATTTTACACTGACTCTACTTTATTACTTAGATGATTCAGCTCCAAGCTATGAGAGCCTGGACCAGCAATCTGAGAGTTGGTTTGCTGAATGCTTGAACGACTGTGAGGAGAACTTTAATCTCGATGACATGTACGCATATTGTTCTATGCAAACTCTGATCCTAACACCTATGTTGTTCACTATGGTCTAACTGATCTCGTATTTGGGATTCAGAATCTTATCCGAAGCAGCCAATATGCAAATAGACATTTCAGGTACCACAGTGCATGATTGGCTTCAAATAATTGGCTTGGGATTATATTGATTTCGTTTTACTGAATTACAATATGAAGTTTGAGATATGTAATAGTACTCTCCTGGTTCAGAATTGTGCAATGATCCACCTGTGTGTGAAACTAGTCTGGTGCAGAAACGGGTGATACGGACTCCTCCAAATGTCATATTTAAAGGTCCATATCTGCTCCAAGTACTATTTTTATGCAAGAAATTTACAATAATGTACAATCACCAAATCTTTTAAAAATAAAGTCTTCTTTAGGTATTATGAATCATAGTGAGTAGTGACATGACCAGACCTTCTTTAATTGAAACCAAACCCAGGTAAGAAGTCATTCATACGGACACCTTCGAAGTTGCCTTCTTCTGTTGTCATGCCATTTGCCTTCATCAAGCCTTGTGGAATTAAAGGAGACATCACTCTGAAGGACATCAACCAGCGGATAAGAACTCCGCCCCCATCAAAGTCAAAGCAAAATCAGGATGATAGTGATGCCTACCCAACCTCTGCCTTCTCAGGGAAGCCCGTTGTTGGCAAAACCAAAATTCGCACCGAAGGGGGAAAAGGTAGTATCACTATCATGAGAACGAAAGGCTGACTAAGCTGGCCTGGTTACCATTTTGGCGGTAGTGCACTCATCAATGCATCTTTGGAAGTGCTATTTTGGCTGTACAATCTTTGAGGCTCGCGAATGGAAGTCGCCCCTGCCTTCTTACTTTCAGCTGTATTTGTGCTTCCAAGATGCCCTCTTGAGTGTGAATGATGCCCCCGGTCATATTTGGCCTCGGAAGTACTTTGTTAATATGAACACTGACTGATTCTGCATTTTGTCTAATTTGCAGAGGCTTCGGTAACTGTAGCTTGTATCTAGATGCTGTATTTTGAACTCAATCTTAACTCTAAACCCACAACTATCAAGGAAGTATCTTTCTATGTGGTCCTTCGACATTAATTATACCATTAATCTTTCATGAAAGAAAAGTGAACTCTGTTCACTGTAAGATCGCATCTTGATGAACTCCGAATCATAGCAAAAGCCGAGACATACTTATGAAGCGACCATTATAAAATTTATGGCATATTTCTCCTCCATGTATGAAGAGGATCGCAAGTTATGAGGTTTGTTCTATTATTCTCTGAGACCACATATAGCAGTGTCTTCGGGAAGGGGAAGGGCGGTTGGGACCCACAAGCACAAAAAAAAAACACACACAAAACAAGAGCCAACTGAGGACGCTTCACCGTCCTTGGAATGGGAAGGTTGGGGTGGGTTGGGGCCCACTGTTTGGGTTGGTTTATTTTTTTATTTTTGTAATCTAAATTTTATCTTATTTCGTATACTTGTCACAATATTATTTGTTCACAATATTTTTAAAGATAAGATTTGAGATAGAAATTTTTTATAATTATTTGTTTTTTTAAAAAAATAAAAAAATAACAAATAGTAATTTTTTTACTGTCTACAAATAGTAATCAAGCGTTGTAATATTTTTAATTAGCATTATTTGCATTTGTAATTTATCATTTCATATTTTTTATGTAATTTGAATTATTTCTAATTTAATACTTTTCAACAAAAAAATATTATTATTAAAATTTTGAAATTAATAATTTAATGCAAGGTACGAAATTTATATTAACAAATATAAATATTTGAATTAAAAAAATTAAAGTAAATGGGTTGATGATGTGGAGAATAGATATATTAATTATTTATTGGTTGAACATGAGTTAGGGTGGGGATGTTAGCGTGGTTAAAAAATTGAGTATAAGGAGATAGATTGAAGTGCATGAGTGAGAAATTAATTAAATATTCCAAGAATGGCCGGAGATATGTTGGGTGGGGAATGTCAATAGAGATGGTCTTATAGTCTAGAGAAAGTTGATAAATGGTGGATAAGATCAACAGGTGAGATAAACCCTGACGTATATCAAGTTCAAGCTAGAAAAAAAATTATACTTGGTAAAAGAATAATACGATACTTTATGATGTGCAATTATAACCATGTTTTTCAAATTGGTGCATTTAATACCCTACATTTCCAAGTTGGTCAATTAAAAACATTGTTCTTGGAAGGGACGCGAAGGTTGACTCTGAATTGGGTCCGACTTTTGAGTCAGCCAGTTTGACCGGCCAAACTCCAGTAAGACCAGATTTATTTTCTTCTATTTTTTGTAATTTTTTGAAATATATATATAGATATATAGGTAAATAATTGATGTAATAAATTGATAGTAACATATATACATACCAATTTTTATAAAATATACCAAATAAAGTATTTATACAAATAAATAATCTCGAATAAAAAACAAAATCATAAATTAGTGAAACTTTCTGATCGAACTATCTAGGTCAGACCGCAAACTATCCAGTCTAACTGGATTTTGTCCGACTCGAACGGTGAATGAATTTTTGCCTAAAAATAGGCTGTTGAGTGGCCTAATTGACAGTCCGACCGGTCCGACCGTCGGTCAGACTGCATTTTTTAAAACAATGATTAAAACCTTATAGTTAACTTTTCGGTGCCGACGACACATTAAAATCCTAGTAAGCAGACACATCAATGATGCACCATCTTGTTATTTTCAAGAGTATCATATAATTAAAAGGACTTTCAAAAATATAATAATATATTGTTTTAAAAACCTAATTGTGACTGATCCCACACATAACCTTCCTCTCTCCGCCCTGCCTACAATTATTCATCGGTCCCCACTTCGACCATCCACCATCAACGACAGCAGTACTATGGAGAGTGGAAGAGACATAATGGACGCCAAGAGCAGTCACAAGAAGAAAATGGAGAGAATTTATTCGGGCTTATGACAGGGGTTGGTCAAATAATTATTACAATGATTTCCAAGTTCCGATATACGTCCTTGATAATTGTCAGAAGCCCAAAGAGATTTGACACGGTCCCAATTCTTACAATCCCAATTTACAGGCTAGCCCAAGAATAAAGATCGATGATCACCACCAGAGCCAATAAAGTTTCAAGCAATGAAGTGGTAGTAAAAGAAGGGCATGGAGTTTGGCCGTCAATTATAGGTTTAGTGTTATTTGATTTAATTTTGAATAGTCTATATTTGCAATTTAAGAAAGACTGTTGACGTGGCACTCTTGGTGCTGATTTGTATGCTTATTGGGATGATAATTGATAATATGTCATTGGTCGTAGAAAAATTTTACATCTAATTGTTCCGCTTCAAAATTTTGTTGAGGTGTAAAAATAATGTTTTGAATTTTTGACCAAGTTAATTACGTCGGGTTCCAGGACCCCAATGGTTACGGGATCGAAGACTTGAAGCATTTGGGGGGCAAATAGAGTGGTTGGTCCGACTCCTTGATGCACGAAGAGATCAAAGTGCTCCAAGACCAAGGTACTCTCATTTTTCTTAAAGGGGACGGAGACCAAAGTACCTCGACACCAATGATGTGAACACGTATACTATCGAGCTACGAGTTCCACTAGTCAATTAAGTAGCTCAAGTTCTAAAAGTTATACAAATAATTCCATTTCCAAAAATAATACGAGTAATTTTAGGCCAATTTTTAATTATATTGGTTACAAGAAGAATGGTTAAAAAATTTCAATATGAGTTCAATAAGAAATTTGGACTCAAAAGACATTCATAAGCCCGTTGGTAGTCTCGTTATAAGTCCAACACCCGTACATCATGTGGGGAATTTTTTGGAGCTCTTTTTAGGAATACAAGTTATCTAATATTAGATAATGATTATTTTTCTCAATTCTTAGGATAAATATTTGTTTTAAGTCTTGTTTAGGTAGTATGACTCATTTGGAACTTTTATAAACTCATTCTGTTAACTTTGAAATTTATCCAAGTGAGTTTTAACCTCTTTAAATGGGATCACAAATTTAACAAGATGCAAATTATTTTGGTTCAAAAATAACGTGAGTTTGTTATTATTTTGGTTCTTTCTAGCTAGTTTGTTTAGCCAGAACTTTTCACTAATCAAACAAAAATTTCATTTGTGTTTTTGGCATATTTGTGTTATATCAAAGTTCGCATTTCACTATAATAGTAGGTCGAGGTTAATCAATATAGAAGTTTTTGTACAAGGTGCAAACGACGTGTTAAGATCTCTATCGATGAAAACTAGAAAATCTAGTTTTTGAGTAAATTTTCAATGAGATTTATATTATTTGGTATGAGAGTCTAGGCTCTAATTTAGACCCTTTATCCTTACATTTATCATTTTTATTTAGTTTACTACTCAGATTCGTGAATTAGTAGTTCTTGATCATGTATTCTGATAAATAAAAGAAAAAAAGAGAGTTAGAGATCAAGTAAGACATAAAGTTATAACAAAAAACGTTAGAATTTAAATAGAACTAGACGTGATGAGTAGTGTAAGTTCGGAACACAAGAAGATCAAAATTGAAGAACAATTGTAAGAATTATTTCGTGTCAAATTGGATCCAGGAAATAATATTTACACTAATATCATACCTTGGAAGACCGAGCTAATCGAGACTAGTTCAACAGAATACAAAAAGTATAAATAAATAGAAAAAGACATGAGTGATGAGCATAATATAGCGAGTAAGAGCCGAATACTCGAGTGCAACATAATTTAAGGTTACACAAGTCAAGGAGTGATGCAGTAGGATCCATTATTTTTTATTTAACTCATTTTCTTACAACAATGTGTCTCAAGACAACAAACGGGAAAGAGAAGGGACTTTAGATATTGTTGACACCAAGGTATTTATGGAGAATGTTTTGAAAATCTTAAGCAACTATGAGGGCAAAGGTGGAACAAATATACCAATATATGGATACGATAGAGAATTCATGTGCTAGCCAACCACGAAGAGCATCTACCACTCAAGGAAGAAGAGCACTACCTAGGAGAGGAGTGAGTAGTGATGACGGTTGTTGCATGTGTTAACATGCATTTATTTAGCATTAGTTTGTCATATTTTCGTCATGTTTTAGGAGATGTTAAGTCGAGTCTTGTCTACATTTTGTTTCATTTTATTTTTGTGATCAAGGAGAAGATTGTCTGTTGCTTTCGTGTGTTTTGTAGGTGTTTAGGAGCATTCGAGGAGTCGGAGCGAAGATCGGTGATCATATGCGATGAGTTGGGCAAAGAGTGGAAGCTTGAAGGCAAAACAAGAGCCAGAGGCAGTAGCTGACCCCAGCCTTGGTCTGAGCCAGGAGGAGAAAGAGAAGAAAAGGGGCAGAATGCAACCCCAGCGTATGCTGGCTTCCCAGCGTACGCTGGCCATCGGCAGGGGACAAGAAGAATTGCTCATCTAACTTCCCATTTAGCTTGGTCTAAAGCTGGTTGGCCCATAACTTTTGGAAAGAGGACAAGAGAGGGAGTATGAAGGCAATAAAACACAACCTTGGAGAGGAGGAGAAGATTAGAGAGAGCTTAGACTAGAAACCTCCAAGCTAGAACTTGATTTTTCTTATATTGTTCTTAAGAATTCCGTAACAACATTAGATTTGGTTTCATCAAGGTACTTCTATTTCCTTTGGTTATAAGTTTATTTCTATGTTTGAAGTTCTTATTTAAGCTAGATCCATTGAATGCTTACTTCTTAATCAAGGATGACAACTTGGTTTAGATTTTAGCTTTCATCCGTTTATTGTAGTAGACTTGAGATTGTTAATCGATTCTAGGCCTGACAAACTTAGATTCATAGCAATATCAAGATTGTAGTATAGATGTATCGTTAAAAGATTGAGATTGACAACCTTGAGATTTTGCGATTGTAGTGTTAGATCATCAATCCAACGATCGATTTGCTTAGCTTAAGATTTAGGAAACACATCATCGAGTACTTGACGAACAATTTCCCTCTCTATTCCCAGTGGAGATGAATCAACTTATCATGATATTACTTGTACGATCATGTATTCTTGCACGTATAATTGATCCAAGTTTGGACGCATCAAGTTTTTGGCATCGTTGCCAGGGAGTAAAAGTTTGAATTTGTTTTTGTTAATATTGGAACTAGTGTTCTTGATTTTGAGACTAAGTTTTGTTACATTCTCATTATTACTTGTTGCATTTGATCCTCTCTGTTGAGTGTTACAAAGTACAGGAGGTAAATGCCAAATATTCGTCGTGAGAACCAACCTCTTCTTGAGCAAGATTCGGAGATTGAACGGACTATTCGACGAATCAGGAGGAAAAACTTACATATGGAAGAGATGGCCGAACGACAAGTAGTTAATGTTCTTGCCGCCATGAGACACAAGTCACACCCAAGGCTTGTCGATATTCGATCAAGTATAGAGTATCCAACCGTAGAGGCGAATAACTTTGAGATAAAGAGCAACCTCATTAATATGGTTCAACAAGACCAATTTGGAGGTTATCTCTCAGAAAATCCCGCAAAGCACATTTAGAAGTTCGAGGATGATTGCTCGACAGTGAAGTATAATGGTGTCACACCTGATGCCATTAAGCTTTGACTATTCAAGTTTAGCTTGAAAGATAATGCTAGGGAGTGGGTAGATTCATTTCCAGTCGGCACCTTCACAACATGGGATGAGCTTGCTAACAAGTTCTTCGAAAAGCACTATCCTCCAGGTAAAACCACCCAACTTTGTAATAAGATTTCTCAATTCAAGCAGCTAGGTGGTGAATCGTTGCACAAGGCCTGGCATCTCTTGAAGAGACTACTTCGCGAATGCCCACATCATCAGATACTTGAATGGATACTTATCCAAACGTTTTATAATGGTTGTGAGTCGCAAATTCGAGTCAACCTAGATGCAGCAGCTGGAGGTAATTTAACAAATAAAATAGAAGCTGATAGTTTCCAAATCATTAAAGCCATGGCTATCAACAACCATGATTGGGGAGAATAAACTGAGAGAAAAAGAGTTGCTAGTGTACAAGACAATGATGAAATAACCACTCTAAAAGCGCAAGTAGCAACACTTATGCAACTAGTTCAAGGATCAATATCACTACAACCAGCATCATCCTCTCAGGTTTGCAAAATTTGCACTAGACCACATAACACAGATAGTTGTTCATTTATTGCTGAGCCTGTTAATTTTGTGGGAAATGCCAATAGGAATAATGATCCATATTCCAGTACGTATAATCTGGGTTGGAGAAACCACCCTAATTTTTCGTAGAAGAACAATGCCGGACTGCAGGTACTTCAACATCCGAGACCACCTAATAGAGGTGGGAATATACAAGGTGCTCCACCTCAGCAATTTCAGCCATATCAACAAAGGTGGCAGTAGCAAGGACCACCACCATAAGATCATCGAGGAGAGGATGAGTTGCACAAGTAAGTGTTGAGCCATGAAGCAACCATTTAAAATCTTAAAGTACAGATTAGCCAGCTAGCAGCACAATTCAACACATAACCGCCTGGCACTCTTCCAAGCAATACCGAAGCTCCTCTCACCAAACAAGAGTATTGCAAGGCAATCACAACTAGAAGTAATTTTTACATGGGGAAGAATGTGGTGAAGACTCAAGTAAATCCTCCACTAAGGAAAACAGTTGCGAAAGAGGAAGACAAGCTACAAGTTACTCCTATCATTAGAGAAGAAGACAAGTCATCTGTTGAAGTAGTCAAGCTAACACCTAAAGAAGAAGGGAACAGCCGTAAACAGCAGCGGACATTGGCCAACCAGCATACGCTGGGCTTGTCCAAGAAAGAAGGCCATATGGGTAGTAGCCAAGGCCAGCGGATGCTGGCTACCTAGCATTTGCTGGACTTGTATTCTGGAGGAAAAGAAGAAAGGAGGCAACTTGAGAAGAAAGAGGAAAGAAAGTACTCTCTACCACCTTTTCCTTAAAGGGTGAACAAATAAGTCATGCACCCGAGCTACCACAAATTCTTGGAGCTTTTCAAAAACCTTCATATCAATATACTGCTCCTTGATTCTTTTGAACAAATGCCAACATACCGGAAGTGGATCAAGGAATTCATTTCAAAGAAGCGGAGCATTGATGATTTTGAAGTTATTCCATTGACGAGAGGGTGTAACGCTATCCTAGCCAAGAATTGCCTCAAAAGATGAAGGACCCTGGGAGTTTCACTATTCCATGTACCATTGGAGATCAAACATTCAAAAAGGCATTGATCGATCTTGGTTCAAGCATTTCAAGCATCAACCTTATGCCGTTCTCAATATTCAAAAGGCTTGGGTTTGGAGATATGAAGTCCACATCAATAGTCCTCTAACTTGCTGATCGGTCAGTGACCAGACCAAAGGGAATTGTGGAGAATGTGTTAATCAAGATTGACACTTTAATCTTTCCAGTTGACTTTATTGTCATGGAGATGGAGAAAGATCGCGATGTTCCACTCCTCCTTGGTCGCCCATTCTTGAATACTGGAAAGACAAGCATTAATGTAGAGAAAGGTGAGCTTCAGTTAAAGTTTGCGATGATGAGGTTATTTTCAATGTTTTTAAAGCAGCCAAGTATCCATCTGTGGAGGATGACTGCTACCGGATCGATATAGTAGATAAAATTATAGCTGTGAAAGAAGAAGAGTAAGTGTAAGAAATAACGTAGGAAGATGTCGAAAATATTGAAGATTCTGAAGAAATGGTGGCATGGGTGCACATGGCAGAATCGTTGGAGTTAGATGACACACCAAGGCCTAAGTTACAGTCATCTACCATTGCACTACCGGAATTAGAGCTCAAGCCACTTCTATCACATCTCAAGTATGCTCACCTAGACAAAGATCAAAAGTTGCCAATAATCATATCTATCTCGTTGGATCAAGATCAAGAAAAGAAACTTCTCAAGATGGTAGGTAAGCACAAAGAAGCTATTGGATGGACACTCGGGGATATCAAAGGGATTAGTCCTTTGCTCTGTCAGCACAAGATTATTTTAGAGGATGATTTCAGTCCATCAGTGGAAACACAGTGAAGACTCAACCCAAATCTTAAGGAGGTAGTGCAGAAAGAAGTTATCAAGTGGCTTGACGCTGGTATCATTTACCCTATTTCGGACTCAAAGTGGGTGAGTCCAACGCAATGTGTACTGAAGAAAGGAGGCATCACTATTATTTCCAATGCCAACAATGAGCTCATACCGACCAGGATGGTAGTAGGCCACAGAGTTTGCATTGACTTCCATAAGCTCAATAAGGCAACTCGGAAGGATCATTTTCCACTACCATTCATCAACTAGATGCTAGATAGGTTGGCAGGGCACACTTTTTATTGCTTCTTGGATGGTTATTTAGGATATCTACAGATTGCCATTACACCGGAGGATCAAGAGAAGACAACCTTCACTTGCCCCTACGGTACATTTGCTTTTCGACGCATGTCTTTTAGTTTATGTAATGTACCTGCAACTTCTCAGCATTGCATGATGGAAATTTTCTCGGACATGGTGGAATGGCAGATCGAGATATTTATGGATGACTTCTCAGTATTCAAAGATTCATATCAAGAATGTTTATCACACTTGGGTAAGGTGCTTGAAAGATACAAAGAGACCAACTTGGTGCTTAACTGGGAAAAGTGTCACTTTATGGTGACAGAAGGCGTGGTACTGGGTCACAAGATATCAAGCAAAGGGCTAAAGGTTGACAAAGCCAAGTTGGAGGTCATCGATAAACTACCTCCTCTGCTGAACGTTAAGGGAATACAGAGTTTCCTAGGTCATGTCAGGTTCTATTGGCAATTCATTAAAGATTTCTCAAAGATAACCAAACCTCTTTGTAGGTTGCTTGAGAAAGAAGCTTCGTTCATGTTTGATGAAGCATGCTAAGAAGCCTTCACCAAACTAAAGAAGGCACTTGAGTTGGCACCAGTGATCATATCTCCAGACTGGAAGCTCCCGTTTGAAATCATGTATGATGCAAGTGATTATGCTGTTGGAGCGGTGCTTGGTAAAAAGAAAACTATAAGATTCCATGCTATTTATTATGCCAATTGCACATTGGATGACGCTCAAATCAACTATGCGACAATGGAGAAGGAATTCCTTTTAGTGATCTTTGCTCTAGACAAATTTTGAGCTTACTTACTAATGAGAGGACAAGTTTAGACACGCCTCCGATGCAATATAGATTATGAAGTAGGGTTGTCGATCCCACAAGGAAAGAGGTCGTGCCTTACTCGGCTTACTTACTTAAATTTAGGAATTTTATGTCTTTGGTTTCTTTGGTTTGGTTTAGGTGGCTTAACAAACTAACATACATAAAATAATAACAAAACCAATTTAAATCATGCAAGATCACAAGAAAACACAAGAACACAAGGTATATATCAACTTAAAGCAAGTGGTGTGATACCATAGATTACCTAAGTAAACTAAATGGTTCGTTGGGTTTTTAAGTATGTGTCAAGATCCGGGTGTTTCAAGGCAACTAATCTACACTTTTGTGCTAGATTAGTCTAAATTGATCTTTAGCTAAACTTATATGAACTCGATGTGCTTTCGCCCCCACGAGTCACATAAATCTAACTAAACACCAACTATAAACATCACCCTTTTGGATAATTCATCACCAAGGAGAAGTCCACATCTCACAAGGTGACGAATCAACAAGTTAATGTTTTGATCAAGTCTATCTCCTTTCGGTCTCAAGACTTGATTTTAATCATGGTTCTAGGTGATCAAATTAGAACAAGCATTAAATCCTTTAACAAGTTCATGAACCTTATAATTTTTACCCATTTTAAACCAATAGAAAACTTAAGTTTCTAAGGCATCACACCAAAGTAAACTACTCAAACATATTTGTACAAAACATAAATAAAAACATACTTATGCATTAACATACTTAACATACATTTTATTTACATGATGAGCAAGCAAAAGCAAGAATGTAAAAGGTAAGAGAGGTTTACAAATTCCAAGCACAAGCTTGGTTCTTCTTTTTCTTCTCCTCCTTCCTTCTCCTTGAAAACTCTCGGCCAAACTCTCTCTTTTTCTTCCTTCTTGGTTTGGCCGAGAGCTTTCTTGCTCTTCACTCTCACGTTTTTTTCTTGCCTAAGTCATGGAATGACTTACTCTTACATTATACTTAACTAAATACAAATATTAGCTAATGGAAATTATTTAACTACAACTTAATCTAATATCTTACTAACTAAAATGACCTTGTCTCCACCTTTCATCCAAAGTCCTCATAAGATAAGGTAAGTTGGCAAGAAAATATCACAATGTTTGCCACCATTTTGGGCTGATTTCGTGATTTTAGTGGCTGCCAAGGTCATGCTTAGGTCACGCTTCGTCATGCTTTTGTCATGCTTTGTCATCACCGTTACTCCTGCAATGACGTCAGCCATTTTAATCATTTGCATACCTTAAACTCCGAACTAAAACAAAATATTTTACAAGGTTGTAGATATGGATGTCTTCTTTCAAATTCCGTTGACGGTGCCTCAATCCGACTTCGTATGAGAAAGTTATGATTTTTTAAGTCGGAAGAGGTCAAGGCTGGCGTAGGCATATGGCACCCTCCATTGAATATATGGCGCCCTCCATGGCAAGCCACGGCCATTTTGAGTGGAGCAAGCCCAATGGAGTTAGAAAACTCCATGGGCTTCATTTTCCTTCATATTTGATGCCTTTCTTGATTTGGTTTATGAAAACCATTTTGCTCGCGACATCGTAGTCTTGCTCGCGCACTCGTGGTCTTGCTCGTGTATTTATTGTCTTGCTTGTGCATTTGTTGTCTTTTGTCCACAAAGCTCCTAAAAATAAAAAAAACTTAATAAAAACATAAGATCACATGAAAATAACAAAATATACAATTTACAAGATTTATACAAAGAAAACACACTTAGAGCTTAATTACAAAGCTAAAACTATACTAAAATGTACACGAGTAATGAGTGTTTTTGATACTCATCACACCCCCACACTTGAATCTTTGCTTGTCCCCAAGCAAAACTCAAATGCGGAAACACATAAACACGTAAAAGAAAAATATATAAAAAGGAAAAGACATGGCATAAAGAATTCGTAAAATGACTCTCCTCAAAAATATCAGCTCAAGTCAAAAGACTATCCCTACATAGCTAGAAAATAACTTAATCACAAAACGAATGAATAGTTAGGCTCTTCTACACTTAGTAATTATAAGAATTTTTTTATCTCAAATCTTATTTTTAAAAATATTTTAAATAAATATTATTATGACAAGTATATAAAGTATGATAATATTTAGATTGAAAACCAAAAAAAATTAATAAACCCAAGTATGCTTCTGTTGTATTTAAGAATGTTGTTGTGGTGTAACTTGGTAGAATCGCAGAATCATTTCTTGTCCATTGTGGTTCCTACATGTAGACCTGACCATTTTTCGAATTAGGTCGAACTTGAATCGAATTGGTTCGAATTCGAATTTATAAAATCTTAAACCGTATTCAATTCGTCTAAAGATGAATCGAATTCGAATTATTAATTATCGAATTATGGTCGAATTATGGTCGAATTTGATTGAATTCAAATTAGTTTGAATAAGCATTAAAAATTTTTTGGAAAATAAATAAACTAAAGTCTGGATTTAAATTTAATGTACAAAATTAAGTTGACTATGACTCAAAGTTTAGAGTATAAGGTTTTAAGGTTTATGGTCTATAGTTTGAAGTTTAAGGTTTTAAAGGTTTGATATTTAAGGTTGTAAGGTTTAGAATTTGTGGTTTTAAGATTTTATGTTTGGGATTGTAAGGTTTAAACTTTGGGATTTAAGGTTTATGGTTTAAGGAGTATAATGTTAAAGGTTTGTAGGGTTTGAGATTTGGGATTTAAAGGTTTAAGGTTTATGATTTTAGAATTTAGGGTTTGAGGTTTTAGGGTTTAGGGGTTTAGGGTTTATAGGGTTTAGGATTGTAGGGTTTATGGTTTTAGAATTTATGGTTTAGGGTTTAGGGAATATAAGGTTTAAAGGTTCTAGGGCTTGAGATTTGGGATTCAAAAGTTTATGGTTTATGGTTTTAGAATTTAGGGTTTGAAGTTTTAAGTATTTAGGGTTTAAAATTTTAAGGTTTGGAGTTTTAGAGTTTAGAATTTATGATTTGAAATTTTATAATTTAAGGTTTTAAATTTAGGATTTTATATAGTTAAAATTATATGATAAATATGACTAATATATATAATTAGTAAATTTTAGAAATATTTTATTTATATTAAATTTTTAATTAGATAAGTAGAGAATTTAGATTGAAGTGTGTAAACTTTAAAGAATAAAAAATAATATTTATAGGATTTGAAATATTTTTTAAATTATTAAAAAATGAAAATTAACCCCAGAAAACAAAAAAAAACCCACCCACCCCAAATTTTTTAATTTCAACCTTCCCTCTCCACCTTTCCCCTCAAAACTCTCTCCCACCGTTTTCCCTCCATTTGTTTTAGACCTTCCTTTCCTTTTCCCTCCATTTTTTTAATTTCACCCTCCTCTCTCCCCTCTTTTTCCCATGCAACCTCTCCCTCCATTTTTTAAATTTTCCTCTCTCTTCCATTTTCTGAATTTTGTAATATATATATATATATACACGAATTTAATACGAATTCAACTCGAATCGAATTCGAATTAAATTCTTCGGTTTGACGAATTATAAAAATCATAAACCGTATTCAATTCGTCTCATAACGAATTCGAATCGAATTTTTGACGAATCGAATTGGTAACAAATCAAATCGAATTTTTAACGAATCGAATTATGTCGAACTGCGAATTATTCTAACAATGGTCAGGTCTACCTACATGTGACAACATTGTAGCTTAGTCTGAAGTTGTCATTGTCCTAGATCAAGGACAAACGCATATGACATGAACGATGTATTTCCGATTTCTAATGCGTTCTTTTGTTGTTGTAACTAATTGTTATTCGGATAACTCGACTAACTAAATAAATTTCATGAAATAATAATTGCCATTTTAAGTGGATTAATAACTGAGCGAGCATAGACCCGAATGGACATTTTATTTGGACCTTAGATTGTTCTAAAATGGGTTTCATGGAAATATAGGTCATGTCACATCAAGTTTTCTAAGGGGCAAATTATTTTCCGAGATAAATCGAGAATTCAAAATCGATCGTTGTCTCATACAATTTTGAATCCTCGAACAAGTTTTTTTTTCATGTTCCACTAAGGTTGAATTTAAATTTATTAAAAATATAAGTTATTTATCACCTAAAATAACTCATATTAGTGCACGGGAGGCATACATTACCAGCCAAGCGAATAATGAGGTAAAAGAAATGTGATTAGGTGACTTGAGACTGAACATGATTAGGTGAAAGTAGTCGTATCATGACAAAGAGATAGTCATAGGAAGAATTCGATCTCGCTGACGTGGTGGGTTCTCATTGACAAGAGACCTATTCTTTTCTTGATATGAGTACCGAGTCGCGTGTCAGAAATTCTGTGTCTGAGTTTATGCCTCGTTGACAAATTATATGCATGTCGCAAATAATTCGGTTGTGTGGCTTTTTTAAAAAAAACTGAGATCATAACCTAGAAAAACAAACTTTTTATAAAACCTATCCAAAGTATCATAATCATGAGTTTGATCTTGAAAATTACTCACAACCTATCCAAAGTATCAATGAAATGCAAAAAAAAATTTCCAAATTCTACGAAACACCTATTTACACTTTATCCAAAATTCACCTAGATCTCAGCACAATTTTTTACCTATAAAAATATAATTTTTTTACCAAGAACTAGCAATGCCTCAATAACAATTTCTCCCGTACCCACATCCATGATATTTCTCACATATTTTTAACCAATAACTATGGCCTCATCAACCTAGACTAATTCAACAACATACGTTACAAATTCCACAAAGAAGTTAATAACTTATTGACATTACGATAGGTGATATATCCTTAAAAAATAGTGAAGAAAGGATTCTAAGTAAATTCTTGAATGATACAGAAGATATTGCTCTAATGTCTACTTATGTTAGGCATAGTGAAGAATGCCACATGGTATAACCATAAAACAAAGTTGGGTCAAAATCAGAATATCTTTTGTGCAACTCAAAGAGAAAATTCGAGTGAGATCAACTCAAGAAAATTGATAACGATAAAAAGTCGTTGCTTCTAGCTTAGTCATACATGCACCAAATGGATTACGGTATATAACAAGGTATCAAAAAAGTACAAGAGTGGACAATACTATTCAAATATAATGACACAAGCTCATCAACTATATTATAATTTGTAGAAACAAAATTAGTGATCTAGAAATTTATGAAGCGATAATGAGCAAATATCTTAAGTGAAACTCAAAAGTAATGGGATCTGCAATTGGCTCTTCCAAATGGTTACAAAATGTAGATAGTGGTAGAAATTTTAAATGAACACGAACCACCGAAGAGATGAATAATTTAGTCCCTAGTGACCCCCCTACTCTCATGAGCCAAGATCAACAATGTCGCGTCCACTTGGTAGGAAGGTTTCCAAAAAATAGAAATTATTCAAACGAAAGACAAAAGTTATTCTAAGTGATGATGCAAACCCTAAAAAATATGAGGTGTTACACACCTAAAAAAATCATGATGGCATGTTATCCTTTATGACCGACGTAAAGTGCCAAGGAGACAAAAAGTTATTACAATCCTTGGTCAATCGTTGAAACAACTTATTCCCCAAAGAAGTTGCGCAGTTCTAATCATACACATCATTGGTTAATGCACTCGTATTATATCTTAATATAATTTTTGGTTAATGTAATTTTAGTTGATGTACTCTTAATTTATTTTAATATAATTTTTAAGTAATCATATAATATAATTTTTGATTGGTTCAAAATAAATGTTAATAATTTTCAATTTTTTCAAAATCATATTCAAATTTCATACATTAACTATATTTAAAAAATAAAAAATATATAAAACTGTATAAATTTATTATACCATGTTCTCTACTGTGTGGAAAAAAATAAAATTGAGATTTACGAGCTAGTGTAAAAAAATTGAAGCGGTTGAACGATGTGGTTGGTATTAAATAATACCTCATTCAAAATATCATCTCTTTATAACTTCCCACATATTTACGAGGGTATTTATCTTTCTTCTCAGGAGAAGAGCGTCATCTATCACCGCCACCTCTCATGCAAAATCCATATCATATGGCCATAGAAGCAGTAGAAGCAGAATACAAGGGACCAAGTCTCTTGACGGGCAAGGACCACAAAGGCGCGCAATCAGGTTTTTTTTATTAATGTATAAAATTATTTGCTAATTTGATATTAAAAAAATTGCACGGTTGGTGTCCACTTGACATCACATTGTTTACATATATTGGACCTAATATACGAATTTTTTTATTCGTAAACTCAATACACAAATAAGTATTCGTGATTAATACACAATCAATTTTTATTTGTGTCTCGTCCCACACAGATAAAAAAAAATTGTGTATTGGTTACGAATATGTAATATGTGTACTGATTACAAGAATTATTTATCTGTGTATTAATCACGATATAAAATCAGTGTAATTACGTGAACACCTAATTAAAAAAAATTTAACGCTGAATTCGTAAAAATAGTGTATAGTAACACTTTTTATGAAAACTAACAATTAGAGCTTCGCAATAAGTAGTGATGGGATCACCAAGACACCATTATTACGTTCTACCAAAAAGAAAACACCATTTATTACACAAGACAAAACTTCATAACCTCTTGCTCTTTTCACCTGCCCTAACTCTTTCTTGCATGAACACTTTAGAAGGGAAAAGAAAGGGACACTTCCATGGACCATGCAAAATAAAAAATCAACGAAATTTTATGTACATCCTTATATATCAAAAGAAAATATATGCTAAATTTTTTTTTTGAAATCCTATTCTAATACAATTTTATTACAACGTACCAGGAATCGAACTTGAACTTCACAAACCTCTCCTCACCTTTGTGCTGCTGGACCAAAAATCACTCGGCAAATATATGCTAAATGAAAATTGGAACAAATGTCAAAATTTTAATTCATTTAAGAAGGGTCATGTCCGAATCATGTACCTACTCGAATTTTACAAGGCATTGTGCCATATTTGAAAATAAATATTACACCAATTCTATAACTGATTTGAGCTTTGGACTTAATTAAATATTTACAACGCATTATACTTTTATGATTTTGAACTACAACCCTTAGACACAATACCACAATCTCATGACGTTTATCATCCCTAATCTTTAACAAATTAAACCACAAGAAAAAGGAAATCTCAGCAACCAGAACACAAGAAGCAGAAGAAGAAATTAAGGGAAACGCTGAGGAGAGAATATCGTCGAAATTATACAGATGATTGCTCCTCATTCCATTCATCTCACAAACTTAATTAACCAAACAAATTAAACTAAGCCCCAAAAAAGTGTTTCAAAAGATATCAAGAATCTCGAGAATAAACCCATTGCAGAGAGGGCAATTCCCTCTCTGGACCCACAGCTCCCTGGCGCACAGCCGGCAGAAGGTGTGCCCGCAGGGGATAAACGCCGAACCCCTATGCCTTACCATGCACACACAGCACGTGTGCTCCACCGTGTCTGGGCCCTTCTCGTCGTGGTCCTCCGCCTCCACGCCATCATCCCCCACCGTGTACCGAGCCCCCTCCTGCCCCATCTGCTGGTTCGTCTCCTCCAACAACTCCATCAACGACATCCTCACCGGACCATCCCCGCCGGGACTTTCCCCCTCGATGTCGCCTTCCTCCTCGGCCTCTGCCGCCTCCTGCATCGCTCTCTCTTCAGCCAGCACCACCGACAGCTTCCGCGGGATGTCTTCAATCCCGTCCCCGAGGAACCGCGTCGAGTTGTGCCGCGACATCTGCGGACGGAAGCTCCTCACCGGCTCCGATCCTCCGTCTACCGGAAAGCTAGTGGAGCTAATCATCGTCGAAACCGTCTCCGGCACCGGCGGATAACCGTCCGGGAGGTCATCGAGGTGCGTCGTCTCCCCAGTGTTAAGCGTTAACACGGTGGTGAACCTCACAGAGTTCTTTTTCGACATCAGATGATGATGCCGATGGCCGACGCCGGAGCTAGATCCGCCGGAGCTGGAATGCTGGTTCAGGTGGCGGTTATTTCCGTTACGGATAGGGATATCCGAGCTGGGGACGTGTATGGAGGAGGTCCAAGCCGAGCCGGCGCGCCGGATCCGGATCCGTTCACGGAAAACCTTCCAGGTCATCTTGTTGGAGTGGGCGAACAGCGAGCCGCCGTGTGACTCCTCGTCGCGGATGATGTCGAGCAAGGTGCGGTTCACCTGAGCCGGGGTTGGGGTCTCGGCTAGTTGCGGCTGGTGCTTGTCGGCTTCTCCCAAAACGGCGGCGTTTCCTGAGCCGGAATCGACAGCTGACATCTGGTCCCAGAGCGTCAGCCTCCGGCGACCGGTCGTCGCAACGGCTGTTTGGCCGATACCCCTTTGGTCCATCCCGAAAATGGAAGCCACCAATGTCAGTTACAATTCACGAGGTCCTTATATAAAACAAAGAGAGAGAGGGCGAGAACAATTCAAGAGATATTTTAATCTAGTTGCTATTATATAATAATCTAAATTTGAACAATAATTAATACATATTTACATCAAATAAATTTTTATTTATTTAAATATAATCAAATATGAAGTTTGAATTTTTAAGTATACAAGAGTAGTAAATACATGTTGTAAGAAATTTATTATCTAAAATTTCAACTATTTTTGTTTAAATTAGTCATCTCAAATTTTTTAGTATAACATGGAAAATTAAATTCGGCAATAAGATATTAAATCAACTTCAAATGGAGTTCTTAATTTTTTTTAGCTAAACTCTAACGTCTTGAGTCCAATTTTTAAGAGTATGCAATTTTACAATTTTATATTTACGCATCTAAATTATTTCGTTTCTGCTTTCTAGGAAGTGAGAATAGGAACGCAGCAATATAATGAAATGGGAAGCCCGATAAGTACAAGACTTGGGAGGAAATTGAGGGCATGGAAGTGTTATTTTAAAATTTTGAGGCATCGAATGCCGGAAGAATTAACAATTCAGATCGAGAAGACAAAAAAGTTATAATTAAACCAAAAGGAAGCTTTTTTGGGTTGGGGAGATTGGCGGGAAAATAGATTGGGTACACCGTTTTTTACGAGGCTATTACAGCAACCCTAATCAGATCTCTGGAATAAGTAACCAAAGTATAGGTATCTGAGAAAAAAAAAAATAATTATAAGGGTAAATTACATCTGGCCCCCTCGAGTTTGGTGTATTTAACGCTCGCCTCCCTGCTATTCTAAAATCGATTAAAAACCCCTTCCTCTTTGGGGAAATTATACGATTCAGCCCCTTATGCCGGAATCGACGTATTTCTCCGGCGAGGAGGTACGAGAAATGACTATTATACCCTTCTATTAAAAAATTTTAAAAAAAGTAATAAACACTCCTCCTTCCTCATCCTCCTCCTCCTTCCTCCTTCTTCCTCCCCCTCCTCAACTTCATCGACAAGTCAATCCAAATTTCCCCAACCCTAATCCTAACTCTAATCCCAGCCCTAAACCTAAATCTGATCCCACCAGCTCTCGCCGCAAGTACATAATCGACGGGCCCGACAATATGAGGAAGCTCTGGAAGGCTAGCACTCTCCCGCTCCCAAGCAACAACACCCCACAAACCATCCCACACAAAACCACGCCCCACTAATACCTAATACTATAGAACAAACCATTGCCGGAAGCTAAAGAAAAACACGAATTGGGTACCGGTTGAAGCAGAGGAAACGGTGCCGTGATGGACTAAGGGCGAAGTGGGTTCGGCCCAGAACAGAGTACTCGAGTACTGCCGTCTCCATTGGAGTCTCCCAGCTCGAAAGCTCCAAACTTATGTTCGAATTGGGATAAAAATCCAACCGTTAAAACTCGGTATTATCGGGAAGAGAAGGGGAATTGGAGCTAAAGGAAGGGGAGATGGGAGTGGATGGTGAAGTAGGTTCCTATGGTCGGAGAGGGAGAGTGTTGGGTTGGTGAAGTTGTGGGCGATGATTTTTCGCCGGAAAAAATACCGCCGGCACCGGCGAGTTATTTTTTGCGGTGTGTTAGCTGGTTGAGAGCTTTGGTACCCTTCTGTCCTCGCTCCCCCCACAAATTTGAGAGCTTTTCGTTTTGGTTTTGGTTTCTGATGATTTCTAATTGATGTCCACAATAGTCGCAACGGAAAAATTGGGGTCCATTACCTTTCTTCCAAATTGGTTTCTGATGAATGTTCTTTTAATTGTTTTTGTGGAAAGTATTGAGTCTTGACCTAAGTGCTTCCATTACCTTTCTTCCAGATTAGTTACGGACCGAGAAACTGGGAAGCCAAAAGGTTATGGTTTCTCCGAATATAAGGATGAAGAGACAAGTGCTCGTCGTAACCTGGAGGAGGAGGAGGGAGGGAGGAGGAGTGTTTATTAGTTTTTTTTAATTTTTTAATAGAAGGGTATAATAGTCATTTCTCGTACCTCCTTACCGGAGAAATACGTCGATTCCGGCATAAGGGGCTGAATCGTATAATTTCCCCAATGAGGAAGGGGTTTTTAATCGATTTTAGAATAGCAGGGGGGCGAGCGTTAAATACACCAAACCCGAAGAGGCCAGATGTAATTTACCCTAATTATAAACAATTAGGAAAAAAGAGAGATGAAGAAAAAGAAACGTGCAAGCTTTTGGATAAATTAAAGGGGCCGAGAGTGTCATAGAAAGGAGAGAAAGGCCAAGGGCGAATTAATCAGGCGAGAGAGGCCCGTGCCCCGAAAGGCCAGGCCAAAAAGTGGTGTTGGAGGAAGACAGTGCTCCTTCCGATCTTACTGTCTCCTTTGTCTCAACTTTTTCTTCTTCGGAGGGAGGGGTGGGGAGAGAGAGAGAGAGAGAATGGTAAAGAGGGAGGGGGTAAAAAAGAAGCGATAAAAAATTGGAGGTGACGAAGAGGAAGTTGGTGGAGAGAGACAAACGAGTCTTGTAGGGTCAGTTAGGGGAAGGAGAACAATTTATAATCACCACTTTTCTTGGCTTTACTAGCTACATTATTATTAGAAACCAGCCATAATTTTTTGAATTCGAATATATGCATAATTGATTACTGGTGCGTAAAAGTTTATATTAAAATACATAATAAATTGTGAAAGTTGTTTTTTTTAAAGTAAATTTATATCTTCAATCCGCTATTGTGAAAATGTTTAATTTTTGTATCGTCGTCCGTTTGTCAACGTCTCATGTTATTATTATTATGCGAGGAACATGAAAAAGGATATGATGAAAAACGGCAAATCATTAACTACTAGAGATCGGAACAATTTAAATCTGAATACTTGACTACAGTACACCGTTGTCCTTGGAAATGTTGGAAGTCCCCGTCGGTACTCTGCTCCTTTGCCCTTCGAAAGAGGGCAATCATAGTGTAGCTAAGATTGGGGGATATGGGATATGGGTTTCTTTGCGATAGGAAGTCAAGAGTTCGAATCTTGATTTTATGATGATGTGGATTAGTAATTTAACAATAGAAGAAATTATAAATATGTAGAAAGTCAAGAGTTGGAGATATTTCTCCAACAAAGTTCATCACGAATTATATAAAGGCGAGGCTAATAATTGTCCTATTTCAAAAGATTATGGGATTAATGATTATAGGAATCCCAAGTCCCTAATAGAAGCTGCTACGTACTTTCACAAACAAAGTAACTAGGCAAATTGAATTTATTTGTATGTATTACTATTTTTCATATCAAATATAAAATCTTAAGGTAAAATATGGATAAATCTCTTTATTGGACTAAATTAGTCGGATATTCGGGAGGTTGGAGGTTCTCCCGGAAATGCTGCTTCGGCGGCCAGCCACCATTTTATTTGGTCTACCAAATATTCGGGAACTGGTGTGTTGATGGACCTATAATATCGTTATTTTGTGAGTTGGTCAGCATATAATTGGTGACCCATATATTTGAGTAGTTGAGTAGATAAATTTCAATACACGATGACATCACATGTATGACCATGTCGGCTACATTTAAGAATTCGTGGGCCACCACTTTATTTATCTATTTTAATTTTAGTGTTATTTCATCACTTATTATCAAATTAGTGTTAATTTTTGTTAATTTATCATTTTGGTATCCACGTAGACATTTA
>SOPF01028984.1:0-44750 GCA_012979155.1 Hypericum perforatum | reverse complement strand
AGTGAGAAAGGCTTTAGCTAAAACTTTCAGCTAAGTGATATGTACAAAGCATATAATTGCATGTTAGTGATTTACCGATTTCCATTTCTCAGTCAACCGTTGAGATGAAATATATAGGGCCCAGTAAGAGACGCCCAACAAGTGAGAAGCCCATCTTAGGATCCCAGAGGTCCACTAGAAAATTAACCCAAATCTATTATTGCTACCTGGCTACCTCCCATTATAAACATGCAAATTTGTATAAAAATAAAACTTATTTGAGATTTATTAGCAAAACAAATTTATTTATTAATTAGCAAAATTATTGAACTTTCTTAATTTTTTGTAACGTTAATGGAGCTGTTGTAGAGCAAATACTACAAAGTAATATTATCTTTTGTTTTGTGTAAACCACCTGGAATCTTTATCTCCACTAATTCAAATCGAAACAATTGATTTTTCTGAATTTTTTTTGTTAAGCTAGAAAATTAACCGGTTGCTTCTCATGATTAATATTATCTATTTGAAAATAATATTTCATTGTTTTGGTTTATCTTTTTACAGGTAAATTGCTTTGGAGAACTGAACAGTGATGATTAAGAAAGTTCCATAAATTGCATGCCTTTAAGAAAGTGGCACATATTATTATTAGAGTTACTTAAGCCGATTAGCCACCTTTAATTTATTTATTTATTCAAAACACGCATGCACTTGGAGTGTTTCATAACCTCTATTGTGACAGTATTGATATTTTTTCGGTGCAGAGAGTATTGATACTTTAAGTGCAATGAAGGATAACATATCATGCTCATGCATGGAACACGAAAATAATACTCTTACATTGGTTAGAATGTCTACGAATTGACATACATTCGATACAAATTGTTAAGACCATCCGCACCGGTATCCTCCACCCAGTTCTTCCTTCTTATCATTGGAATATTTTATTAATTTTTTCACTCATCTCCACTCGAATCCACCCTGACACTCAATTTTTTACCCACACCAACATTTCTATCTCAATCCATCCTCAACTAATAAACAATTAATATAAATCTATATCATCATCCCAATTAACTTTAACTTTTTTAATTCACATATTAATATCCGTTAAGAGAGTTACAAAGTTTAAATTTCAGAAAATTGTAATTAAGTGTCAACATATTTAAAAAACTAAAACAATAAGAGATTCAATTTTTTATCAATAATTTTTATTAACAAAGAAGAGAAACTCTATATTTATGGTCCAAAGTTCTCCTCCGCAAAATTGCAGCAAGGAGAGATTAAGTTCACTTATTTAAATGAGGAGCGTTTAGATTATATGTAAATCATTTATCTTAATTAAAAATTTAATTTTACTATTCATATGACTTAATGCAAATTGTATTTAAAACTCAAAGTTATTGATCGATAAGAATTTGAGTTTGTATTAAATTTTAAACTCAACAAGGACAACTATAGCACACCCACAAGTGACATCTCATCATTGTGCAAGATACGCGCCTCGCTTGCCTTCGCGTGTCAGCAGAGCATTCTCCAACCCCCGGCCACACTGGTGAACTAGGCTAATGTGGCCAATTTTAATTGGGCCACGTAGGCGAGCCCAGTCCATTCAGTTTTAAAAAAAATCTAAAAATAGAAAAACTTCTAAAAATTAATTAAACAATTTTACACTATTTTGTTCGAACGAATTTTTTTTGTATCCAAATAATATAATCTTTCGGGTTAAAAAACCTATAAATAAAAACCAGCCTCTTCATAATTTTTCACACCCATTCACAAACTCCCCTCTTTACCAAAAAAATTTAGATATGGATCGAAATAATTTGAGTTATAAAAGTTCTGATTCTAACTCAGAATTTGAGTATAGTTCAGGCTCTAGTCATAATAGTTTATTAGTCAATATTGTGAATCAATGACAAACCAAAATGGAAACAGAGTCGGATTGCAGAGGCTATTATTCGGAGAAGGCAAGCCAATCGTGTTGACCAGGAGCACTCTCCTCGTGCACGAAGGCGCACTATCAATAGGGGTCGTGAAGTTGGTGGTGAGCGTTTGGTGAATGATTATTTTGCCAACACTCCAATATATAGAGATGATATGTGGAAGATGAACGGGATAGATATGGTCTTTATTTTCCGGAAGAATTCCTAAACGACAGGCCAGCAGCAGCACATCTACAAACTATGAATTCTCTACTCAACGCATTGGATCTTTATCAAACTCTATGACTGCTGATACACAATTTTGAAATAGAGAAGTTCATATCGCTCTGAGAAAAGATTTGATTGAGCATATTTGGAAAAAAAATTGGTAGCGGTAGTTAACTATGTTATTTTTAAATTTCGTAATTTGTCTTGTAATTGACAATTATTAATAATATTTCTATTTTGCAAAATAAATCATTTCTGTAATTCAAAATTAAATTTAACATTTTCCAATTTATTCGAATCTATATTCGAATTTAGTACAATTAGATGAATTTAAAAAAATTATAACTGAAAAAGAACTGACGTGAAGAAAGGCCACGACACTGTAGCGGGATCACGACTGTGAGCTGAAAATTGAAAACAGAGACATTGCAGACGTGGAACAAGGTTACGGCACTTTAACAGGGTCACGAGTGCGATTAGTCTTATAAGCGGAGCTGGCTGGAATCTTGATCCGTAGTTAGTTTGATCACTAAACTCAAAACCTGTTGCAACTGAACTAACCAAATATTCAGATGGTTCTTATTCCTTGTTGTTGACTATTGGGCAATTTGCCGGGTGGCCTCCGACAGTTGCTTAAGCGGATGGAACCGAATGTCGCAACCAAGCAGAGCAGTCACGAGTCCAAATCAAAAGCTTGCGTAGTACATTGGTATAAGCTCACATAAAGACACATCAATTCCATGTCTGTTCTGCAACTTGTGGTTGTGGTCCTGACCCTCACCCTTCCTTCACTTTTAATTAATTTTTGTGGACTCTGATCTATCTGTATGCACGTCTTTCTTTTACCTATAAGGTGAAGAAAGGTTATAGCTAAAAGCTAGCACGTTGCGTCTCGACCTTTCCCTATGTACCATTGTTGCTTTTTTTTTCTTGGTCGAAATTTGTTGTAATGTTATAATTTTTATATTTAAATTCAATTTTTAAGATATTAGATAATTGGATTATTTACACTTATAAACTTGTCCAACTCATATATTTTTTTCGATATGATATTCTCTTCAATATTTTTATTGAAACAAAATTTACCGAAATAAAATTTGCAATGATTTCACTATCTTTATTACTTTCAAATAGAGTCATAGATGACAATGGACTCCAATCGATTCTAGATCAACCAACTTAAATATTATATTAGAATCTCCATAAAATATTTACTAATTCAAGACTTAAAAAAAGGTTAGGGTAGGAGTAACATTAAAAGAGACCAAATTTGATTTCTCAAGAGTGATCTATGAACACTTTGAATGACAAAATGACTCAATTTGTATGGATTAAGTATATGACTAACTAACCTGTAATTTTAAAAAAATGCTATATCACTAACCAACCTGGATAATTACTTGAGACTTGATTTAATTATTTGTATAATTGTTGGCTCTATTCTAGCCGATGGTACCCTCAAAGAATTTTTGGATATTTGCTTTCAGGCGGGACTTTGACAAATATCCGTAGCGTTACACACAAGAAATTTGAGGTACGAAAGATATCAACGGGGAAAAGTAAAGACATGAGATTAGAGTGGAATAGAATATTTCTGGGTCAACTTTGAAATTTATATAAGCTTTTGATTTTTATTTGATTTTTTAATATGACTTGATATTTGACTATAATAACCAATTTAAATTTGAACTATGATAAATTTGAAAGAGAATAAAAAAATAGATATTTAACATTATTTAATTATCAATGATAAAATAACTTAAAAAATTGTAATTTTAGCCAGAATATCTCTTCCAAAATTATAATTTGACGTTATTGTTTGTTTGTTGAATATTATAGGCACTGCACTTCTAGAAGTTCCAACTTTTTTCAGTTGGATGGCACTTTGAGCTCATTGCGCCTCAAATTGCTAGTTGTGTTCCCTTTTGAGTCGATCTAAACAAATGTTCCTTTTGTCAGATGATTGCTTCCAAGTGCTTCCATGATCCATATCTTATGATTAAACTGAAGACAAATGTTAAAATGGTCTATTTTTAAACATGGCTTATGATGATTTCATGACTAGCTTTGGAAATGATAGCAAAAATAAACCAAGTGTGGTATAATGAAGAAATGATTGGCATAAAAGGATTTCTAACCACTTCTCTCGTGAGAATATATTTTGGTACTTATTTGACCAATCCAAGTTGTAATTTTTATAATTAGTTAGTTGATTAATCCATGTTTTTTGAAGTCTTAAATAGTTTGTATCTTTCTTATAACCCGAATTCAAGATTTAGTGATCTTAATATTTTATGATTAGGGCTTTAAAAACAAAACTCATGTTCTTGTTATTTAGTTGCTCATGTGATATATTCCTGTTATGCTAACGTTATAAATCGAAATTTAATATATCTAGGAAACTTTGTCAAAAAGCCCCTAAATGAAATTACTAAAATAATAATAATAATAATAAATCTTACTATTTCTCAATTTCAAATGTCAGAAAAAGAAAGTTCGATCACTTTATAGTGAGGTTTATCATCTTTTTTCGCGTAAGAAATCACCTGAAATTTTTTAAAAATATTTGTCCCAGCACTATTCAGATTCTTATATTCAAATTCTTTTATTTTTTTAAAAACCATTACTCATATATAGTTTCCTCCGCAACTCCAAGTCTAATTGAATCATATAGGCAAATACTGCAGCTATTTTCGTATCAAGGTGCATGTGTAGCTCAGATTCCAATTCGTGGTATGCCGTATTGCTGTTCAATTGTTGATTAATAAACTTAATTAGTTTAGTAAATATATGAATATAATGAGTGTAACAATAGAAAATCTTTTAAGATCCAAACTTCTCTCCTAAGACCAAACTATAAGGTATGTGTATATTTAAGGTTGCGTATAAATAAGTTAAAAGTGTTAATCTAATTGTTGAGCGTCACAGGTTCTTATCACTTGTTGTCAATACGATAGCACCCGAAAATGATTATTATTACTGCACACATCAAATCAACGTCACGTGTAGAAGTGTTAATTGTAGAATACATGAAAGTCTTTAATTTGATCCAAATTAAACTGCAAGTATATAATAACTGATATTTTCTCACACCGTTACGTTTTACATATCGGAAATTGTGAAACCTCTAAGCATAGAGAGTTTCCACCGAAAAAAATATTTTCCTCAAAAGACAATTATTGCAGGCTTTGACGTTCTCTCTTTTCTCCCTTGAAACGCTCTTCATCACCCACACGCAAGCTCCTTAGATGCAAAAGATTATAAATAAAGGTTCTGATAATAATAAGAAAATGCAAAACCAAAAGACAAAAAAATGAGAAGTGGTGACCGAAGCTGAAAAAAAAATCACAGCCGCAAATTTTTTTTATTAAGATTGGCGCCAAACCTACATTAAACCAAACCAATTACAATAAGGAAAAGAGAAATACATAGACATAAAACGATAGTTCTGACCTGAAAACGAAACCAAACCGAAATAAGCAAAGTGACACAGTAACATGGGAAAGGCGAAACGTGGTCGAGCAGCTTTGAAAGCCAACGACCACAACGAAAGTATGCCGATACAAGATACGGCTTGATTACCACAAAATAGCGTCAAAAATACCATCAAGTGGGCATTTGAATGTATCTAAGATACACGCAAATGAGAGCCACGATCGAACGAGTTCGAGAACAAGTATATACCTCTGTTTGGTTTATATCAATTATAATTGAATTGGTATATTTAAAATTTGACTAATTTAGATTTAAATTTAAATTATTTTCTTAATAACTCACGCGATTCATTTTTATTAAATTATGCCTAGTTCTTTTTCGTAAATAAATTTGCATTATCTCATTAAGCGAGTGGACTTCAAAGAGAATCACCAATTTGTTTCTCAGAATCTTGCTTCGCTCCCTTTCCCTTGGGGTTTTCCCCTGTGGTGAAGAATTTTTTTTTTTTGGTAAAAACAATTAAAAAAATTACCAAAATGAGTTAAAAATGAGTTAAAACTTGAAACAGTTGTCAAGCTAACTTCAAAAAAATTTAATCAAAGGAGACATTCACCGTGTGGCACGGCAACATTTTATTTTGAACAATTTGAAAACTTGGGAGGTAAGCCAATAGTGAATTGTCTCTCTTTACCCAATCTCCACGTTGCTATGAGAGATAGGTACAGCAGAACTATTACATTTTTTGGAAAAAGGCAGAGGGATAAATAGAAAATGCTAATGCATGGAGCTACAAAGGGTTCCAACTTAGAGTTTTTTTTTTAAATTCTTTCTGTCATTGAATAAATTAAATGCATTAAAGAAATTTATCACTATTCCAAGGAATTCCCTCGGTTGTTTTATGTTGTTTATTTTTATGGTTGGACGAGGATGTTTGTTGCTTTTATTTGCTTCCCCTTTCTTTTTGCTTTTGAGAAAGAAAAAAAAAAGAAATAGATAGTAGACAGAAGCAGATGGTTTTCATAACTAAGAAAGAAAAAAAAATGTAATAGATAGTAGACAGAAGCAGATGGTTTTCACAACTATTTCAGAAGCTAGAGAACAAAATTTTTTAAAAAATATGATTATCTTGTTTATGTATTTATATAGATCGACAGAAGAAATGTGAGTGACGAGATAATTGAAAGGTGCCATCTTTATAAACAATCTTGGATATTATTAAAAAAGTTAAACTATCAGATACATGAAAAAACTCTCATATATTTAAGATATTTCATATACAAAATTAAATATTGATGTCCAAAATCTGTTATTAAATTTATCTATTGTAATGATTCATTAGCTCAAAAAGTGATAGAATACATAATAAATCTCGATTATATCGTTCATTTTGAAAAATTACACAAACAAAAGTCACCAAAGAATCTCATCAAAAATTTTGATATTGTTTATAGATCGGGTAACAATTAATAATATTTTAGAAAGTCAAGAAACTATTAAAGTTTCTATGAAATAGTAAGTGTGGTTATTATAGATATTTTTTATGAAATGAATAAAATTAATTTTGTTTTTTTAGTGGTTAATAAATAATTATTCAACTTAAACGTAAATAAATAGTTTAGTATTCAGAAACATTGCACAGTATCAAACTGGCCTAACTAAATTACGACAAATTCTCAGTAAAATGTAGGACAACCTCACTGATTAGCATGTACAACTATGAGTTTCATTTGATTTGAAAATTTTATTAATGGCAACCTTGAGAGGAGATTTTTTTTTCCCAAAAAACTTCAATAAATAAAAAAAAAGTACAACACAGTCAAAATTTCACAACACACCTGCTAAACCTTGAGAAGATATTAAATAAAGAACTTTGGGGTGTTGTCAATTAAAGATAAAATGGTTGGAAAAATGGGATTGGGCGCTGAATGATTTTTTTTTTTTTGAATTGTATGGATTAAAAACGTGTGAGTTTTTTTGCAAAAATTCAAAAATTATATGACCAAAATAAAAAATTTATATGGATCAGTATCGCATAAAGAAAATGTCATTTTTTTTTAAATTTTAAAAAACATGAAAATAGTCATCTTTGAATTTGTTTGCAAAAATTCAAAAACTACAAGATCAAAGTAAAAAAATTTCACATGTACGGATTGAGTTGTTCAATTCTTATCCAATCCAAATCCCAAGAAGTGATAATTTTTTTAATGCATTTAATTTGTTTAATGCCAGAAAACAAGAAAAAAAGTTTGAAGTTGGAAATCGTTGTTTTACGGGTTCCATACATAAATGTTTTCAATTTATTGTTCAACCTCTTACCCAAAAAAATTATAGTTCTGATGCACGTATCTGTTATTGTCATGTGGCAATCGGGCAAAGCGACCCACCACTCCATATTGACACGTGGAATAATTGCTAATTAATCAAACTGTTGATCTTATTGTGAAATATATTTATTTTTGTTTTATCAAATTCTGCAATTGGAACTAGTCCGATTCAATAACACAACGTACAATTTTTATGTTCTCTTTTCCTTCCGTTTAATTTGTTTATGCTCGAATGGCTCAAAAAACAACCATAAAGTAAAGAACTTTGCAAAATCAAAGGAAGAAAACAGTCCATCCCTCTCCCTCTATTTGATTTTAGTAAGTAAAATATCTTGAACTTTCTTTCGTTTCTTTGATTTATTGCTAATTCAACTTTTTTGATGATTAATGTTCTATAGCTTAAATTTTTTTTTTTGTTTGAAGTCGACAAATAGCCTTGTGAAAACAAAATATTTCAATGGAGCATAAATTTAGACGTACGTATAATTTTTAAAAACTTTCATTTTATCATAGGATTGTTGCATAGTGTATAACTCTATAATTTTTGAAATACTCTAGATGATGAGAACAACATTTTTGAAAATGTTGATAAACATTTTAATATTGGGATGAAATTTAGTTCATGTGAAAAAAGATTACAAGGCATATAACTCGTTGCTATATTGAAGGGTTTCAGAGTAGAAAAAAATAATATTTGAATCGGACAAACGAATTGACGCGTTGTACATTCTTTTGTTCGTAAAACAAATTTCAAATACTCTTGTAGCTCATGAAGAAATGAAAAGAGAAAGGTTACAATATCGATGTGGATGTAATGCTCGCATAAAATTTAAATTTTCTGGAGATGAGTTTAAAATTATCAAATTCAATTATGAATATAATCATTCATATGTCTAAAAAATTAGAGACATTTTATAAGTTCACCAAGGAACTTAGCAAGGGTAAGAGTCCCAAAGACGAGAAATTCAACCATTCAAGTCATTTGTGTTAGTTAAGATATCGTACTTTACAAACTTAATTTCTGTTTTATTTTCAAATTGAGCTTCCAATTTGAGAAGACTCAAATTATGCTCTCAATTTGAAAAGATTCAAATGGAACTTCCAATTCGACAAGATCCAAGTTGGATTGCCTAAATAAATACTTCAAATGAACCGACATGAATAATTCACATAAACAATATTTTATCTAGGAAAAAATAATTTTAAGTACCACGAAGGTTCACGAAAAATCATTTTAGTACCAGGTGGTATAAAACTCATCAATCGAGTCAAACCTCACCTCAATTACATTACTTTGGTCCATGTGTAGCTGCTCAAATCCTTCCTGACCTACCCAAACTCTGTCAATTGGCCTTCCTAGGAGAGCTCGAGCACTCTGCCGCTTGATTTCATCAAAGTCTTCGGGTTTCCAAATTAGACAACATATTAACAAGTCCTCAATACAGTAGGAGGAGATTTCGAGGATTTTGAATGAGGAGGTGACATCGCTAGGGAGGCTGATAGGGTAGTCACTTTCATTGGAGTCGAGCCTATGCTTCTTCCGAACTTCGAGAAATTGGGTTTGGAGATTTATGGAGGAAGGAGGAGAATTGAGCTTGAAGGTTTATGAAAGGTTTGCGTTTTCTTTCACGGGAAAGAGAGAGAGGAGAAAGAAGAGGGGAATGAGGAGAGAGGAGAGGGAAATGGGAATGTCCCCATGGCGTGTAAGTCAATAGTCATCAACGAATTTTGATGTTGCAAGTCCGGATGGATGGGCAGAGTTTGGACAGGTCAGAAAAGATTTAGGCAGCTATTCGTGAACTTAATTGGTATTAATTGGATGAAGTTTAACTCAATTGATGAATTTTTCTCTACATGGTATTATAGTAATTTTTTAAAAAATTTCAAGGTAATTAAATTTATTTTCCTTTTTATCTATATTTTATGTAATTTGGTATCTAACATTATAATCATTAAGGTGATGAATATCTCTAACGTAATTATTTGGAAAAAGGCTTGTTTATTTTCACATCAATTAACTCATCATATGACGAACCAACATTTCAAAACAATGACTAAAGTTAGTATAATTTTCTTCTTCTATCACATTATAAATTATATAATTATAACAAAAATCTTTATCAAATATCTATTAGATTTGAAATCATTTATAGTTTGAATATGGACAAAATATATTTTGACTTACAATTGTAGAAGATAAATTTTTTATTGCTATAGTAAATATTTGGCTAATTAATTTTATGTGTTGTAGAAGAGTGAAATGAATGAATACATGGGTAAATAATTGATTAGAGATATTCATATTATGCGACTCAATAAGGCATTCTTCTTACATTTCCTTCTCTACTTTTTGGAGAATGGAACCCTCTCTCCATCTCTGGAGCATTTCTAGGGTTTTTGACCTAGTCTCTTTTTCTCCTCCGCCTAACATCATCACTGAAGCCCTCTTTTATCCTCGCCTTTCCTCCCCACCATACTATCTTCCTAACCTAGCCATCCCTTCCATCGACCACCTTCCCACCTACCTCTTTAGTCTCCTCTTCCCTTCCTTCTGTCCGACCGATCTCTGTTAGCTGACAGCCTTGTCCTCACCTTGCAGTTCACCGTCCATTTCGCTATCGATGTCCTCTTTGCCTTTGCCTCGCCGTTCGTTCACTCTCGACACTCGCCTGGCCTCTATCTTACTGGCCTTTTGCTCTAAAGGCCCGCCTCACCTCTTTCCTCACCATCCGTAGTAGTCCAGCCTCGCCTCTCGTCTCACCGTCTACCATAGCCCAAGCTTTGCGCTGGCCTCATCAAGTTCTCGCCAGTCATAGCTCACCTCTTTCCTCAAGCAGAGTAAGTATGCCAGCCTAAGCATAAGCCTTCCGTCGGCACTCCATCACTGGTCGAAGCACAAGCCATCCTCGTCCGTCCGTAGCTCGGCCAAGCTATCTGTTAGTCAAGCTGTTCTTTCAAGCCCAATCGTAGTCCAGTCAGTCGTCTTAAGGTCTGCCCCCACAGGCAGCCTCTGCCTCGCTCCTCTCTACTCAAGTTCAGGCCATCTTGGCCTCTCCTAGCTGCTAGCGGTTCAACTGGAGTCGCAAGCGAGGCCTCTTTCGGTGCCCAGAGGGGTTGGTCACTGTGGACCTCCCCTCTGGTCTACTCTTGTTTCCAGCCCACTTTTGTTTAGGGCTCGCTTGATTTGTGTTTTGGTCTGTTGTTTGTTGCTTGACTTGTCTGTTATCTGGTTTTGTCTGTATTTTTGTCGGGATCGGCGTTTGCCTGATCTTTGTTGCTATCGAACTTGTTTGCCTGGATGATGGATGCGGGCGGAGAACCTTGCCTCGGTCGATTTACGTTGACCTTGGCATTCATCTGAGTTGTATCTTGTATACACTGAGATGCCCTCTTGGCTTTGCCTTGAGGTTATTGGTCGTATGTCATTTCGGCAGAATTTTTGCCAAGTCGTCGGTCTTCGAACCTTCTCGACTATCCATCGCTTTCCCCCCGTGCCATCTTGCATCTATCGGACTGGCTTGTTTGTTCTGATTAGCCTAATCATTGCTTTGCTTTGTTTTGCTTCCCTACTGTACTATAATTCGGTTTAATATAGCCTTCGTACCACATCTTAAAAAAATATTCATATTATGCATGCATCGGAAAAATAAACCAAATAATAACAGAAGAGAAAGAGTCCCAACCAAAAAGTGTTAGAACCCAATTCGGTCCAATCGAAAAGAATTTGGATACCCTGGGGACTACATAGAGCTTGTCCCTAAATAGAGACAATAATCTCAGTCATTAGATTAGAATATATTCTAAAAGATGCTCATCTAATGGCTATTAATATTTAGGGATATTTAGGACTTTTGCCAAAACTAATTGATTCTCAGTAGTTAATTATTCCTACTTTTTAGGCGAATGAGCATTTAATTCCCCTTCTCTCTCCTCCTAAACCCAAGTTTCCAAAAAATAAAATAAATCCAGTAGTTAATGTTTCCCTTTTTTTAGCCGAATTATCAATTAATTCTCCTTATCTCTCCTCCTAAAACTCATGTTTCCAAAAAAAATAGTCTACTTTTTTCGCTCGCCTGGGACTTTGAACCAGTAAAACAAACCAGTGAAGCAGCAAAATGAACCAGTGAACCAATAAAACAAACCAATGAACTGGCAATCCAAACTAGTGAGAGAGAAAGAAGATAATTAAACCAGTGAACTAGCAATTCGAATCAGTGAACCAATAAATCAAACCAGTAAACCAGTAATTCAAACTAGTGAACCTACAATTCAAACCAATGAACCATCAATTCAAAATAGTGAACCAGTAATCTAAACCAGTAAACCAGCAATTCAAACCAGTGAATCGACTATCCAAACCAGTAAAAATTATTTTGTGTTACGACTAATGAGAGATACCATTAGGGTTTTGCATTAAAATATGTATTTAATGGAGAGAGAAAGAAGATAATTAAAGAGAACCGTCAAATTAGGTGAGTAATTAGGTAGTTAGTTACACACATTTAATGGAGAAAGAATCAACCTAATTAGTAAATTAGTGATTTATCTAAATTAACCTTGTCTCTAAATAGGGACAAGGAGAAAATCCCCATGGTATCCACTCCCAATCGAAAAGCTGCAAGTTCTACCAATTTTCGTAAAAGCGTTGGGCACTTGCAGTCTACGCTCTACACTACTGTTTTATCGGGTCACAAGGCAGTAGCGAAAATATCGAGTACCAAATCCATTTCTATAATTTTGTCATAAATGACAGTTTTTTGGTAGAAAAAAAAACTGTACAAGGTCACAATAGTTGTTATAGAAATGTCAAAATTGTCTACCATTCTTGGAACAAGCACTATGCCTCAAAATCTCTTAGCCAATGATCCATGTAAAATATTTATAAGAATGGATTGGTTTTTCTTCTATTTTAATTATAAATATTCTTTTTGCAAACATTCGAATGTTGTGGGGCTTAAAGTGAACCTTTCTTTGCAGACTAAATATTTCGAAGAAAACAAACGTTATACCTCGGTTGAAAGTTGAAACCTGCTAGAATATATAATATGCTTTTGCTAAATTAAATCTCCTTTCGTACTTGCATGGAGAGGTATATAACATCAAAATCGCGTGCTTCTCGAACGTAATTTTTTTCAGATAGGTACTAATTTTTACATGAAACCTAAAAATTTAAGTTAATAGATTGTAAAATTTTTACATTTATAAAGAATTATATTATATTTACTATTAACGATATTTATGATCTCAATATACTCATTCAAATTAATTTATTGTGTTCTGATAATATATTAGAATTTTCATATCCAATCAAAATTTTAAAACAATAGTTAGATAATTTTTCAAAGTTATGAAAATTAATTGTGATCCTTTATTTTGTATTAGTGACAAGCATTGCATTTGTGTGATTTTTTAAAATATGTAAGCATAATCTAATAAAACATTTCACAACAATATCACTCCCTTGATCATTTCTCTAGACTTAAATCATAAAAAAGCATTGCAGTATAAAATTTGATATGTAGAATTTTGTTACAATAAAAAATGGGAAAATTACCCTCAGGACCTTCGGGTTTGCGAAAATTCGTGTTTTAGCCCCCCTATTTTTTTTTATTATCATTCAACCCTTGAATCCTGTCAAAAGTGTATAATTTAGCCCCTGTCGCCGGAATCCGGCGATTTCTCCGGCGAAATGGCACCTAAGATTACTAAAATACCCTTTTCCTTTAAAAAGTAAAAAAATAAATTGAAACACAATAATAATTCGTAATGAGCTGAAATTTTTTATGATGCATTCTAATAATATACATGATTTACGTAAAATATTTCAGAAATTTTGGAGACACATAAGTATTTTTTTTATTTTCCAACGTGCCAAAATGTTGTAAAATCATATAAAATAGAAAACTTGTCTAATTGGGCTGAAACTTGTCCCATGTGTTCTTAAGCATATTTAGTGAATTTAGGACCTAAAACTTGTTCTATATGTCCTTTAGCATCTTTACTAAAGACTCCATCTTTAGTAAAAAAATAAATTAAAACTCTATATTTTTGGTATCTGCACACTTTTTCAAAATTGGCTCATGAGAATCCAGATTTTTTGATTCCTAAATTCATTAAATATGCTAAAAGACACATGGGACAAGTATCAGCCCAATTAAACAGATTTTCTATTTTACATGATTTTACAAAATTTTGGCACGTTGAAAAATAAAAAAAATATTTTTGTACCTCAAAAATTTCTGAAATATTTTATGTAAATCTTGTATATTTTTAGGATGCTTCATGAAAAATTTCAGCTCAATACGAATTACGATTGTTTTTTAATTTATTTTTTTACTTTTTAAAGGTAAAGGGTATTTTAGTAATCTTAGGTGCTATTTCGCCGGAGAAATCACCGGATTCCGGCGACAGGGGCTAAATTACACACTTTTGACAAGATTCAAGGGTTGAATGATAATAAAAAAAATAGAGGGGCTAAAACATGAATTTTCGCAAACCCGAAGGGCCTGAGGGTAATTTTCCCATAAAAAATTGTTGAAATTTTAAGTCAATTGAGTGAATGCCCGAATACGGATCTTGACGCATTCTAAAGGTGCATGCAGCATAAGGAGCCATATTTCGAAACCATCAGGCTAACAGTATTTTGTTCCCATTATTGGGGCAACCTAAAAGGCTCAAGATTCCGGATAAAAGATGGCATGTACCATATAAAGGAAGAAACCGGTTGCAACACTCAAGTGTAAATTTTTTTGGTGTTCGTAACTTCGTCAGATTTAATTCTACGCTATTAAAATTTAACTTCATTTTATTTCTATAACTGTTCCGGCCTTACTCTTTCCACACACAAAAAAATGGGCAAATGGTGGTACTTCACCGCCACATTAAAGCCACTAGGACACACTCTGTAAGCATGACATAGCGTGACTTCATCAAGACATCCACCACTAAGACTATCGGCCACTTTTGTGTTATCGTCGTGTCACTGTTATAATATATCACGTCAAATTTGTTTTTTCGTTCAATTTTTAACTCACTATCATATTATTATTATAATATTGTATCACTGTTTACGTTAGTTCTAATGTTTTTGGAAATATAATTGATTTTACTAAATTCTAAAATAATTTCGAATAAATTTAAAGACGTTAAATTTAATTTTGAACTAAAAAAATTTATCATTTTGCGAAATGAAAATTATATTAAGTTAAAAATATATTACATGAAAAATTTACAAAAAATTACAGAAAAATAAAAAACATACATCCAATGAAATAATTATTATAAAAAATATTTTTTTTCTCAAATATAATATTTTGAAAAATTTAATGAACTAATTATTACAAATTTGGTTCGTACTGATAGGATTTTACTTCAATACCAAATTGCCCTCTCCAGGAGGAAAACTTGCGTGACTGGATTGGATTTGTGGGGCACTAGAAAGATTTGAAGTTGGAGTAATCCGAACCGACTTTTCTTCTATAAGTGAATAAATAGTATTAAACTTAGAAATATTATGTTTCAGTAGAATAAAAAATAGGCAAGTATGTCGTGTAGTTAATTAGATAGTTTGTAAGAAGGAGACCGTCTATAATCTTTACTCATTAGCGAGTAGATACACTATACATTAGGACAAGCTAAGCGTCTTTCAATTATCCATATACGTCTAATTCATGATTTCGTAGAAACATCCGACACAACTTAGATCATACAAAATCGCCAGGGCATTTTTGGGGAGGACGATATGACTTATCTAATTAATTCAAAGCAATACGAATAGAGGTAATTCTTGTTCTAATTTATAGTATAAAAAAATCCTCAACACTCTACTTCATTGCTGGTAAATTAAAGACATATTTTGGTAGGAGACACATAAAAGACACAACTAGAGCATCTTGGGAATGTAGGAAACGTTTAGAAATAGTTTTAACGGCAGAGGTTAGTAGGTTACCGTTATTCCCACACGGTATTAAGTTCGGGGACAACAAGGCTTGTCTTTAGATGCATTTGTTACTCGAATGTTATTTCCAATATCTATAATTAATATCAATAAACATCCTAATCAACTCACAGACTATTTTTTTTAGTTCAATTTAAATATTACAAATTTGAGTTTTTAAAAGACCAATATTATTAAATATTAATTAAAAAAATATTTGCTAGTATTTAAATGCAACACGAATTTGAATTAAAAGAATGTACAGTCAGGATAGTTTAAAAAACAACAACAAACTAGGGCAAAATAATTACATCAACTCTTAAGTGATTTTGTATGGTTAACTTAAGCCATAAGTAAAAATTTATTTTTTTCTCAAATTAAATTGTTTTTATGATATTAACATTAAAAAAAATAAATCAAATGACTATTCAGAAGAAATTTTTGAACTTATTAAAAAAAACAAAAAAAACGAGATTGAGTCTCGTTTACGCAATACATGTCGTTTAGTGCCTAGCCCCCATTAACACTATAAAAAAACCATCCGTTTCTTCCCCAACCAGCCACAAACAACCCATCCCTCCCTCTCCCCTTCTGCTCACTCTCTTATGAACTTCAATGGCTAGCAAGTGAAGGACTTTCCAGTACCGGGTTCGAGTCTTCTTCAATGGAGAAGGTAAGTTTCATGAGAGGTGGAGTACTGAATCTCCCACCTGGGTTCAGGTTCCATCCCACAGACGAGGAGTTGATAGTCCAATACTTGAAGAAGAAGGTTTTCGCCTTCCCTTTGCCTGCTTCCATAATTCCCGAAGTTGATGTTTGCAAGTCTGACCCTTGGGATTTGCTTGGTGAGTCATTTGAGTAGAAAGTTAATGTTTTGTTTTAGAGAGAATAATTTCGTTATGCTTAAAAGATGTGATATTTTTGTTGTCGTATTGATGTGTGAGTGATTGATGGTGGTGATATAGGTGAAAGGGAGCAAGAGAGGTATTTTTTTAGTACCAGGGAAGCCAAGTATGCCAATGGGAATAGGTCTAACAGAGCAACAGGTTCAGGGTTTTGGAAAGCAACAGGCTTGGACAAGCTAATTATGAGTTCCAAGAGCAACCAAGTGGTGGGGATGAAGAAGACTCTGGTTTTCTACAGAGGAAAGCCCCCTTATGGATGTAGAACTGATTGGATCATGCACGAGTATCGCCTTTCGAGCCCCGTTGATGAGACCAATAGCTCACTCCAGGTAAATAAACGACATTTCTGATGGTAATCTGTTTTAATTCTGGTCGATTCGAATGTGATTCGCGACGGATTGAGCTGATTTCTCGTCCGATTTGCTGACAGGGATCGATAGAGAACTGGGTCCTCTGCAGAATTTTTCTAAAGAGGAGAGGCCGAAAAAACGATCCGGAGGAAGCTGCAGAAGTTGCACTTGGCGTAGGAAACAAGGGCAGCAAGAGACAGAGGAGCTCGAGGCCTGTTTTCTATGATTTCCTGAGGAAAGATAAGAGCACGGATTTGAACCTACCTCCGGCTTCCTCTTCGTCCGGATCGAGTGGAGTCACCGAAGTTTCTTGTCATAATGTACCAGATGATCACGAAGAAAGTAGCAGTTGCAATAGCTTCCCTTACATCAGAAGAAAACCATAGTTAAACTCTCTTCTAGTTTGTGTTAGTTTAAGTTCTTTTCTTCTCTCTCTGTCTCTGGTTTTAGTCCACTGTATCTGGTTTTCCCTTAATCAGAGTTGACCCATGTTAGCGTACTGAATTCTGATGTGTTTTTTTTTTTGTCATTAGGGCTCTCCTAATGAAATTTTTGGTACCACTTATCTCCCAAATTGGTGACACCAATTGCATTCTCCTAATCCCCCGAATTGAAATGGCAATTCAGTTTTTGTACTACTTAGCTATAGTGGCACAGACTCTGGCTTTTAAGAAGGTTGACCAAAGGTCTAATTGTATTCCGAATTTTGGTATAAAAAGATCCTTACTTAAATATTTGGAGTAAGATTTTCATCTAAAAATCATATTAATCTTAGGTGATGTCAAATGCACATGTTTGTTTTATTTTCTTTTAATAATGTTTTCTATATTGGCGTAATAATTAAAGCTGGTGCCAAATGCCGTACCCCGTTGGGAAAGGCATCGTTAGACCGGAGAACCGAATTTCTTGATGCTTTAAATAAAATGGATCACGAAACAGCAAAGTTTTTCAAGTCACTATCTTGCAATTTACTCAAAATCAATTTTTGGTGCCGTGGATAGACAAATGCAGGCGGATTCCTGTCCAAGAAATAGACATTCTTGTGAATATTTTTCCAAAAGAATCGTTGCAAATGTCGTGGTTCTCCAAACAATTTGCACACTGACTCGATTAAGTAATTCATATTTTATTTTGGTAAGATTTATGGAAAGAAAACAAAATTATAGCAAAAATTTAATATTTTTTATGAAAATTGATCAAATTTTTATAACACATATTTAATATTATTGTATTATATATGGCTATAATTTAAAATCTCTTGATTAAGTTAAATCATTGGTACACAGAGAAATGGGTATACATGTATGTGGGGGGAAACTAGGATAACAAAATGTTGATGTTATTGGCCAAAAGACAATTGCCTAATGCGTATACATGCTGGGGTTCAAATCTAAATATTTTAACCTATTACCCTTTAGTCTCTTTTTAGTGTGGGAGATTTCGTGCTCCTTGGTGCAAGTAATTAGGCACTTAATTAAAGTATCATTATGGTTGAAATTAGGAAGGTAGTGTAAAGTAATGGTTGTTTGTGTTCGCAATCAGCTTCGATTTCTCGTACTACCTTCCAACCACTTAGTGGCTTTAATCAAGGAACACCTGGTAACTATTGCATTATTATACACTAATCAAAATTAGTCTCGTTAATCAAATCTGATTATATCAATCGTGGATTGTGTCACATGCAAAGGGGTGGTAGACCTGTTCGAAAAAAATACGAGAATGTCAGAAAATGAACTCGAAAAAGATTTAGATTTAAATGAAACACAAAAAAGAAAAGGATGGAATGGAAGAATTAGTTGGAAGGGAAATTTTAATGAACGCATAAGGAAAAGTGAAAGCATATAATATTGACCCAAAAAAATAAGCATATAATAGTTTTTAATGTGTGATTTTTGTTATGTCCTTGTGCTCTACCTGACCTATGCTTATTTACGAAAAAATTCGAAATCCCGACCTCCTAACTTGATCGTATTTTAGTTAGACTTAGACAATTTTTTCTCGTCGTCTGAGACATTTTTAAGCTCAAACATGAATATATTAATTTAGTTGAAATTTTGATGCTAAGTAATTTTCATGAAAATATATTTTCTATCATCAAACACTTGTATCATTTGCTCAAGATTATGTTAAGTTAAATTTAATGTGGGAATTTTGTGAATGAAATAGTGTTAAAATTTGATTAGAGGAATCAAATTCTCTGAGTTGGAAAACTTGGCATATGATACGAGCCTCAAATGTGGAGTAATTAATCCAATTAAAGTCTTGATACCAAGTAATCTTATAAAAAATATGTGTTTTCAATACCATTCATGCATTGTAGGATTTAGTAAACAACAAAAACTTGCAAGGTAGGTTGTCCCACGACATGAACATAGAAATGATATCACTTTCTTAGATAGGTTAACAGAGTGGGCCGAAGAGCCGGTAGATTTTGGACAAGTGGACGCCATCAATACAAAGGACGGTATATAAGTTAAGCCTTGATTATGTGTGATTTAGCTAATCCATGCCTTAACAACAGTAGCAGAGCAACATCTCCATAAAACATACCTAACATGGTTGGTTCAACATTATATTTTTTTTTTACGAAATATTACGATGAAATTTTATCTGTTATGAAAAATATTTTCCGTCTAGTACTCCAAGAATAATAATGCACCGATTATGCTCTAAATATCTAGTCGTGCCGTCAAAATCTGAAACACTTGATTGTTATGAAAAAACCCAGTTTTTAAATGAAACCTTTTGTTGAAAGTGTTCTTAATTAAATTATAATCAGGTAAAATGGTGTTGGAGTTCTTCACGTCACTTTTTCTTGTATATACAAATTCGCTTTCGTGACAAAAAGGGCAAAGATATTAGAAAGCGATGTGGGGCTTGCAAGTTGCTTACTTGGGGTTCATAATGTCAATCACGTGGGAAAGCCCGTCATGGTAGACCATACACTAATTTAAGAAGTTGAGATACCAACTCGATTCCAGTAGGTTTAATACGGTAAGAAATTTAGTTGCAAATGAAATATATATTATAAGAATAATTAATTTTAATTTTTTTTATAATATTCAATTCTTCAATTCATCGAAAATTATGATACGATAAACGTTTGTGGTTGGATTTGTACCTTCTTCTCTTCTCATCTGATCTCCTTGCTTAATTTGGTCAATCTATTTAAGAAACCTTACCTGTCCGCGAACCAATAACCCCCACTAGCCCTAAACGATTAGTACCTAAATCAATTAATATGCAGTATTGTAATTTGACAAGAAATCTCCAATTTAAATACCAAATTGATCAGCGGTGTTCCAGCGTACGATGATTAACATTTTATGAGTAATTTTTTCTATTTTGTACGTATGTTTAGAATCAACCACGATCAAATCTAATAAAATAGAAATAGAGGTTTTAAGCATTGAATAACCTCTCACTTTTTTGTGCTTCATTTATAAAGTTTAAGTTTTGAAATCTTGCTTAAGATAATCTAAATTTGTTATATAAAAAGAGAGATAATCTAGGTTACTTGAGACAACTTACACCTCAAGAAATGATAATTGAACAAAACAGTATGGTGGTAGGCTATTAAGCATGAGTATAAATGTATGTTAAGATCGTGAATGGACGGATTTGGATATTACATTGAACACGACATCTTCCAGATAGTCAATGTATTTGTTTATATCAATCACTACCATCGTTGACCAGTTCCATAGAGAACCAAATACCTATAATAATTAGTCAAGGTGATAAAATTTCAATTTTATTAATTAATGAAAATTTTGAGTTTAAATTTTACCAGTACAAAAAATATTGAATCATCCCTAAAATAAGGACTTAGAGAATTCAACTCTTAAGAAAAAGTTACTAAAAACTTATAATTAAAAAATATTACTAAAAAATACCATTACCAAACCGCCGTTTGTTTGGACAATATGTTTCTTCTAGTGTTTGCTTAGTGAATATGCAACAATGACACGTCCAAAAGACATCCTTTTAAAATTGGAAATATACATACATGGCCTCTCGTGAAGAGAACATAGATGAAGAATCTATCCCAAAAGACAAATAATAATTCACAAGTGATGGGTCCCTTTTAAAATAATAAATGATGGGCCTAAATAATGTTCTGCCCCTGCTACAACCACCTGCCATGTATACCCAAAAACATAAAAAAGTTGTTGTAGCTTTGCAAAATGGTCTTGACAACACGAATTCTTAATATTTGTTATAAATTTTTTTGACACATTTCTTATTAACTTAAAATTTGGATTAGTTAATTTGGTAAATTTTTGGATACTAAGTAGTATTAACCAAAAAATTACATAACATATATTATATGTTTCTTGGTAAAATTTTGTCACAATTTAAAAATTGTTCTTCGCTTGAGTTTCAATTAAACAATCTAAAACATGTTACCAAAAAATTGTATGCCATATATTTGAGCTATCTGAATGAATTCATGCATATCATTCTTATTTCTATTAACATAAATATGAAACATAAACATATATGTTGTTAATAATTTTATAAAATTATTTATATTTAATAATTTAATTATTGTAGTTCAAAAATTTTGTAAAATTTATGTGGCCAAAAATCGTTTCAAAATTTTATAAATATAAGTCGTTCTCGTTTTATTTTTCTTCACCAATCCAAAATCACTCTTCCCATCTTTTTATAATACTCACAACTTTCTATAATCCTCATCATTATGTGTCTCAATCAATTTAATAAAGATAATGATTAAACTGATCTTAGAAATTTTAGTATAAATCATAACTTTATGGCTTTTAATCTTATAGTTTACTTCCAACTTAGCCAAAATTTTCTTTTGAAATTCTAGATTCTTTCCAAAATCCACGAAATACCTAACCAAATTTTTCCAAAATTGACCAAGGCCTGAACATAATTATTTTCAATACCAACCAAAGTTTACCAAAATTCACAAAGGCCTTGACTTAATTATTCCTAATATCTTTCGAAAACTCACCAAGGCCTAAACATAATCATCCCCAATCCTCAACCTAATTTTTTCAATTACTCACAAGGATATTTCATAAGTTTTTTCCATAACCAACCACCAGTACACTAACCAAATTTACCTAAAAATCTACCAAGGCCTTAACAATCTTCTCAGGCCTCAAACGACGATGTATCGATAGAGAAAAATAATAAAATAACTGCATAAAAAATTTGGAATAGTAAAGAAGATATTGTCCTAATGTCTACTTATATTTAGAATAACAAAGATGTCATACTCAACAATAATCAGAAGGGCAAGGACCTTTGGGTTCGAGTCAAAATATCATTCGATCAAGCTAAAAAAAATTCTTGTGATTAATCGAAGAAACATGGGAAAAATAAAAAGTTGTGCTAAATGACTTAATCTAGTATGCGACGGATGGATTGATGCATGCAATAAGACAAAACAACATCACAAGAGTGAACAAGTAATGCAGATATTGTGGCATAAGCTCAACAAATAAATTTTGGTACGTTCAACAAAAAATTTAGTGACCTAGATATATTTACTGAAGTTATGCGCAAAGTCCAAAATACAATCCTAAAATAGATAATTTCACATTTAGCTCTCCAAAGAAATCACAAAATATAGAGAGTGGTAGAATTTCTCAACAAATACGAACCACTAAAGAGGAGAAAAGTGCAATCTTGGTTGACCCTCCTACTCCGATGAGCCAAGAATTGACAATGTTACGTCTAAGTGGTGGAGAAGCTGCTAAAAAAAGATAGTATCCAAAAGAAAGGAAAAAACCACTCCAAACGATGATTCATTCAATATTTTTTTTGGTAAGTAAAATTATATTACCACCCAAAAAGAAAACACCACTGTCTGTTACAGTGATTGTACAAAAGTATGACACCTAAGCGATTCTAGAAAACTAAATATCAAAGGATTACAATGATACAACGCAAACTCAAGGACACTCACAAAAGAGTGCAGCCTAGAATAAAACCTTAAATTATCTAAAGCATGTCGAAGGATAAAAAGAAAGATCGTTGTGATCACCAACCATGTGTTGCCTCTTTAAGATGTTGGATGATCTTAGATGGATCGCCCTCCCAAAAACATCCAAGTCTTTGCACCAAATCTTATACCTCGACAGCCTGCTTCTCCAGCCGAGCATCATTTATATCTGGGGGCTCAGAGCTTGACTTCCCTATATCCCGAGCAGGAGAAGCTACCTTAATCTTATGCCTGGTTCTCTGCATCAAAGCAGATGCTTTGTACATGTTTTCAAGACCTCGAGCTTGATCTTATTGGTACCACACGTCTTCCTTTGCCTTTGGACTCTACCGAAGCTTAAGATTTAGTCTCATACGAAATAGGTAAAGCACCTGCTTCATGAGCAGACTAAACAATGCCAACAACAGCATTCGCAACGGCCTCAGAAACATCCTCCTTCGAAACATATGCTAATGCATCCACAATACCCTCCTCGACATCACTCTCCTACATCTTTGCAGTGTAGACCCCCACCTCAACATCTACCAAAATAGCAACAGGGGCATCCACCATTACCACAGGTGCCAAGTTACCAAGACCTTCACCACAACCTCCTCCCATATTTGAGACAACCTCCTCTAGAGCATAAGCTGTATCAATAGTGACATCCTCCTCGACAACATCCTCCACTATGTCCAACTGCTTCCTACCAATACTACCACTTGAAGAGAGCTGACCCTCAGATTCTTCGACTCCTTCACGGGTCTGCTGAGGGCCATCTGGTAGAACTATCTCCCTCTCTGTAACATTCTCACTCGGCACCTTCTCTACACTGAAGGTCGATGGGAGCTCCAAGTCTGCACTATTTGGTGACAGGGGTGTTTGAACTACACCCAAATCTTTGCCTACACCTACTAAAGCAGAGGTCCCTGCAACATGGGGACAATGGCCATCAGAGGATAGAGTTTGACAACCGACAGCAGCAAGGAGGAAACTAGACCATAGATCCATAAACAAAGGTTTCAGCAGGTTAACCCATGCCCTTAAAACCTCTGGGGTCCACGGGTAGCCAGCTTCGAGTAAGGCAGTCTTCACACATCTAAGAAGCCAATCATCCAAGGGCTCCTAATGATGCATTCGTCAACAGAGAGGAGATACCTAGGGCAGCAACATAAGATCGTGAGCCAACTAACCTTGGGTTCTCAATGGTGGTGGCCAGAGGAGTCTTTACAGGAACCTTGGACCCACTCCGGTCGAACTTTGCCAAGGATACGAAGAGGCGCTTGTTTTCCACCAGATTACCATTGGCTGAGAAGGATACCGAAGTAGCATTTTTGGACAACGGAACTCGGATGAAACCGAACCTAGAGTTTCGTTTGGACAGTTTGGACGCAACATAGGCATCCACCACAGTGCAGAAGGGCATGAAGTGTTGACGGAGACTAGAAGAACTCTACTCTGGGAGGAGGTTATCAACAAAAATGGAGGTAGTGGGGCCATGGTTAGACAGGAAGAAGAGCCCTCCACCACCCCTAGACCTTCCCGCAGGTGGGAGGTGGAGAGGAGCGGCGGAAGATGGGGAGCCTAGCGTGGATGCCCAACCTTCTGGAAGGTGGAAGGGGTCAACGGTGGAGCCTTAGGAGTCACTAGAATCGTCGTTTGCTAAATTTGTGATGATTCATTCAATATAGAACTGGAGCACATGTAACTCATCTATGATAAAGCGTTGGCTTATGTACAAAAGATGGTAGCTGCCGTACTTCTTCCAGAAGAAAGAAAATAGTAGTAAGCACCCAAAAGGATGAAGCTAAAAAATACCAGGCAAACGTATTGATGTTGAAATTCTTGGTTGATCGCGGAAAAGACTTATCTCCCAAAGAAAAAGAAATTAAAGCAAGCTAATGTTGTAACTGTTTGGATAAGTTAATTTTTCATTTGTTAGTTGTTGTAATCATATTTTATTATATAATATATTTTTAAGTTAATATAAATTTATATTTTGTAAAATGATCATTTTTGTTAGTTCGAAATCATATTCGAATTGAATACAATTAACTATATTACAAAAAATAAAGTTGACTTGGAAATACTGTTGCAGGACATGTCCTCAATTGCTGTAAAAAAAATTGAGTGTAAAAACACAAACTCTATCGCGCGCATGCCCCTGAAATAATCCGGGCGCATGCCCCTGAAATAATCCGGGTAGTCTTACAGTACCCAATTCAACTCTCAATGGATAAAGATCCAAGTTTGGATCTATAAGATTCTCCTAGACTCTATGACCCAATAGACTATTCAATACATATCTAATTGCTATCCTAATTGCGAGGCTTGACATCAGAAAGAAATGGGCCACGAGAACTGGAGCGAAGAAGTCAGTTTTTGGGCCACAAATAATCAACCGGGCCGGGCCAAAAATCTTATGCTGTGGCCCGACCCTTATTTCCGGGTCAATACACGACCGTTCTTTGAGGACTTGTTTGTAAGCGTATAAATTATCGACATATATTTTGAATCAATATAACAATTTTAGTATGATATGATGTCACATATTTGAAACACATGGCGGAAAAGAGAGAAGATTTTCACTTCGTGTCCTGCCAAGTGCAGACTCATATTCTGCCCTTTGGAACCTGCTAAGCGTCAGTTTCCACGATACAAAATCTGGCCCTCGGGCCATCCAACCAGGCACCAGCCACACAACCTGTGTTATTGGCTCTCACTGTCTCACACCACAAACATTATTGGTACAAAATTTTACAAAGAGCAATAAAAAAATAGAAGTAACTAATTAAAAATGAAAATGTGACCTTCGAGCCAATCTTGACCGGGAATTGCCACATATTTGTTTTTTTTTTTGCTTGCACGAGATATTTAATTTCTACCATGGTTTTTGGTGTTTCTGGTTAGAATTACATATAATCTAATTATGGGTCAGGTAAACAATACGAGGCTATTAGTTGAAGTTGAAAAACAATTTCCCAAGACACATGCCTAGTGATTAATTTTGATTTCCTCCGCTGTTGAAACAAGTAGTGGTCTTATACATGTTGTGGTGATACTTTATATAAATTGTTATATTGATATATGTAGACTTCAGTTCTCACAAGGACATGTCGAATTTAAGCATTATAGATACATTGATTTTTAAAATGATATCGAAGAAAAATGATATTCTAGTGAAGTTATTATGAAAGAAAAATTTGTGTTTTTCTGAAAATAATAAATTGAATGTCTAAAATAAATATTCAAATATTTGAAATATAATGATGATATCAAATTTATCAAATCATCGAGCCTGCCCAAAGTAATATTTTAATTTTATTTTTTGAATTTGTAAAGTATATATAAAAAATATGTTTATCCAATATAAATATATCATTTTATGCTACAGTTAGATTTGATATTGATAACTCAATTTTTTTGCAATTCTATTAATTATTATCCATAGAAGAGCGAATAAATTCTAACACTAGTCTAGACTCATAATTTACATAAATAATGTTACAGTTCAAAAGATATCACCGAAAGAAGAATTACCTGTGAGATAAAGTACTAAATGGAAGTCAAGACGAAGATGAAGGACCAAATATAAAATAATCCCAAACATGGTTAGGTAAGGGAAAATCGGACACAAGGGAGGGAAGCATTCCTTTTGTCTACCCCATCAACCACCGAAGATCTGATCTCTCCCACAACAACCGACTCCTCAAGGTTTGTTCTTTCCTTCTCCAAACTATTCCCAGCTTCTGGGTTTTCTTTTTCCATCAGTTTTTCTCTTCTTTTTACTCTTTTTTGGGATCCATTTTAGCCTACAACTGAGAAATATTACTTGGTGCAGGGCTTTAGGGGGTGAAAATGATGGGAGTTCTAAGGCAAAAGGTGAGCTCCAACAGATACCCTTTTCTTGTTTTTTCGAATTTTTAGTGTTAGTGGGTTCTAGATCGGTGTGAAGTTTCGAACTTGGTTGGATGCATCTTCAAGTACTGGTCTCTGTGTGTTTTCATTTGTTGTATCGGATTCCATTTTTGTTGAATCTATGTATCTGTGGTGTTGGAAGCAGGGTGTAGGGCTGTTTTTGGGAAGAATTAACCCGGCTGCCGTGGCGTGGAGAGGTTATGCTTCAGGTGCCAAAGAGGTATGTTTCGCTGAATGGTTACCCGGATCTTCGTTTGCTATGCACCTTTGTGTTATTGTTTTGGCGCCATTTTTATTGTTATGCCATTGTGATGTAGCTTGTGATAGAATGGTAGCTTGATTCATGGCTATTTCCCAGTTGGTTTACCCTACTTTAGTGTGACAGGGTGGCTTTGGTCTTGCAGTTATGGGTTGTTACAGTTATGTTGAGTGACGTCTGCTTGACAAGTTATGTAGTTGTTTAAGGTTCATTTCTTGAGGGATTGTCCTGGTGCAGATAAATGTGAGAGAAGCGTTGAACTCAGCCCTCGATGAGGAAATGTCGGCCGACCCCAAAGTTCTTTTGATGGGGGAAGAGGTTAGAACGGATGCACTGGGATTTTTGTTTCCAATTCCAGATCCAACGGTTTGCTCGTTTATGTTTCTGTTCTCAATCTTCTGGTTTGTGACTTTGTATGTAGGTGGGAGAATATCAGGGTGCCTACAAGGTCAGATTTTTCAATCAAGAGATAGGCCACCTTAATACTGTAGTTGTGATCTATTTTTTTTAAAACATACTGATCCCGCTGACTTCTCCTGTATTTAGATATCCAAAGGACTTCTGGAGAAGTATGGCCCTGAGAGGGTTCTTGATACTCCTATTACTGAGGTTATTTTTTTTTACCAATAGTTGCTTTAATGTTCTTTATTCAATTATGTTATTATTGTTTTGCTCGTAGTTGTCACTTTAAGCCCGTTCCTTCCTGTGCAACTTGTAACAGGCTGGTTTTGCTGGCATTGGAGTTGGTGCTGCCTACTATGGACTAAAGCCCGTCGTTGAGTTCATGACATTCAACTTCTCTATGCAGGTCAGTTTGTTAAGGGTTTAGTTAATAACTATGCAAAGAAATATTTTTAGGAGGTTTATATGCTTGGGAGTCAGTGTTGTTGCTCTGTTGGGCATTTTGTTTGCTTGTGTTTATTTGTAACTTTTTATTCTTTTCCTGTCTTTGTTCTTGTTAGGTCATCTAATTTTAAGTGAAGTCGATGGTTGGATCTGTTTTTCCTACATAAAATGTGTGTTGGTGGTGTTTCGTGCAGGCAATTGACCATATCATAAACTCTGCTGCAAAGTCAAACTACATGTCAGCCGGCCAGATTAACGTTCCAATAGTGTTTAGGGGACCAAATGGTGCAGCTGCTGGAGTTGGTGCCCAACATTCTCAAGTAAAATTCTCGCATATTTTTTCCGCAATCTCCTTGGCTGTATAGGTGCTTTGCTGGTTTCTTTTTTACATTTATCTTGACTAGGTTTTGTATATGATAAAAAAATATGGTCAGACTGCATGGTCTGCCCCGAGTACTTTCTAATTCACTCATCTTCCGTTCTTCTCCAATTGTAGCTAGAATCTAGCCTATCTAGGATATTTTTTTCATCAAAATTTGCCGAGAATCTGATATGGGATGATTATGTCTACTTGTGTATTCAACTCTTAGTCAAACATATTGTCAACTATAGTTAAACATATGTCTACAATGCATATTCTAGTTTGTTTGGTGAATGCTAGAAAGTTATGTGACACCTGTAGTCGCCGTTCTTGTATAGTGTTAAAAGTGAAATTAAATCCAATTATGATTATGTTCTGTTGGTACTTTAGTGTTATGCATCATGGTATGCCTCCTGCCCGGGGTTGAAAGTGCTTGCCCCTTACTCATCTGAAGATGCCCGTGGTCTTCTGAAAGCAGCAATCAGGGACCCCGATCCTGTTGTTTTCCTCGAGAACGAGCTCCTGTAAGTTGCTTTTTTTGTTCTGGAGTCTTAGATCTTTGCGTGTGATGCTCACATTTGATGTATCCGCCGATGTTTCAGGTATGGCGAGTCCTTCCCTGTCTCAGAGGAAGTTCTAGATTCTAGCTTCTCCCTTCCAATAGGGAAAGCAAAGGTACAATTTCCATGATTTTAGATTTTTCTTTACCAACTTCGGAACTGTTTTACCGTTTCTTTTAGATGACCCTTGATATTTCCAACAGATTGAAAGAGAAGGAACAGATGTGACAATCACAGCATTTTCTAGGATGGTTGGATTTTCCCTCAAGGCAAGTCTGTTGTGTATAACGCTTTCAAGTGTCGTCTAGAATCTATTTCCTCTCTACTTTAGTCAGCTAGTAGATTAGCAGATGAGTTGCACAAGAAGGTTTGGTCATGAGATGAATGTGAGCTTTAGGATAAATTAAATGAACATCAGGTTACTTCTCTTTGTTATTTGTTAAAGAGTACTTCTAGTCTCTACGAAAGCATTGTGATCAACAAGATTTAAGTGGACCAAGTATTTGGACCTTCTTGGGTTTAGAATGTTTGTTAGATTACTCTTTAACTTGTTAGCTACATTGCACTTCCTTTTCGAAGGAGTTACCCGCTGTGATTCACGTGGTTTCTTGTTTTCTGTGTGAGACTTTGGCTCAAGTAATGATGCCATAAATACTGGTGGAGTGGATATCGTATATTATAATCTAAGTTACTAATTTTGTCTTGTTATATACCGTGTCTTGGTACGACTTGACAAAACCTTAATGAATCATGGCCCAAATAGATCTTGTGCATTTGCACTTTTTGTGATAACCTATTTGTCGGTGAGTCTTTGTACCATTTTGATGCTCTTGTCTGAATATGGTTTTAGGCAAATCCTCCCTGTCCTGAAACCCTACTGACAAACATTGTGTTCATATTGAGCAGGCTGCGGAGATTCTTGCAAAGGAAGGAATAAGTGCTGAGGTAATTAGATCTTGGAAATTCCGCTGAATGTTCAGGGGAGACCCCGCACAAACTTTTTTCTAACATTGTTAACAATGTATGCTTGTTCAGGTGATAAATTTGCGATCCATTAGGCCACTTGACAGAGCCACAATCAACGCATCAGTCAGGAAAACTAACAGACTTATCACGGTCGAAGAAGGGTTCCCTCAGCACGGTGTTGGTGCCGAAATATGGTTAGCTTTCTGTCACCTGCATGAGCTATTGTGTGCCGTGGCTCATTTTAGTTTGCGTTATTAACTCGATCTGGTCTTCTTTCAAACAGCACATCTGTAATTGAGGAGAGTTTTAGTTATCTTGATGCTCCAGTTGAGAGAATTGCGGGAGCTGATGTTCCTATGCCCTATGCAGCCAATCTCGAAAGATTGGCTGTCCCACAGGTCTGTTCATTCCCTTGACTCTTTTATCTTTGAACATCTATAATCTTGTCTGTACGCGTTGGCATCTACTTCCCTTTCATTTTTCATTGCTAATGATGGTGCACCTTGCGGAGTAATTACAATGCTGTCCAAGTGCAAATGAACCAATTATCGAGGCGGTAAAAGTTTTGCAGTCATGTAATCGACTGTCATCGAAAGAGGTGTAGCAATGATCCTTGTCTTGTTGTTGATGAATTATGACAGTTTTCAAGCAACATGATGTTTGCTTAATTGACATAAATAGAAGTACAGTGCAAATGAACATACAAAATACGTTGTTGCCTCCTAGTGTTTCTTATTCTTATGTGAATTTCAATCGGGGTCTCAGTTTCTTCTGAATAGTGCTTCTACAATTCCATCAATTTTCTTCCCACGCACGATTCAAGGCGTGGTACTTAATTTGTCACTTTCTTCTGTAGATCGAAGACATTGTCCGTGCAGCAAAGAGAGCTTGCTACAGAGCTGTTCCAATGGCTGCTACTGCCTAGACAAATGCACTCTAATCCATTTTATTTCAGGTATGTTCGCTTTAAAACAACGCTCTTCGTTATCCTTCATCTTCGACGTGTGATTGCAATCAAACAACGGAAACATCTGCAGGTCACCTGAACAGTGTACATCTGTTTGTTCCTCTCAAAACTTGTATTGACTTCGACTCGGTTAATAATGTGGAGAACCGACACCGGCTGGCCGGAGAATTTTCCGGCTCTGTTTTTGTCAGCTATGGATACTTTTTCATAAGCCACAAAATTGTGCTTGTGTCTACTCTGATTCAGCTTCTTTAAGGGTTTTGAATGTTGGAATTTCTCTGCAATTTCGATACATTAACTTCGTCCCAGAAATTTTCGGCTGCCAAATTTATACTCCCCTAAAGTTGAAGGAGGAAACATCCCAGAAACGTTATTTTTGTCAATAATTTTCTCTCTTTTTTTTTTTGGTAATTTGCTAATTTAGAGTTGAGCGACATTGTGACTATTTTTCCTTCATGAAAGTTTAAACCAATACTTACCCTTGAAAGAATTAGATTATCTTATACTTGGATATGTTTCAATTGGTTTGCAAATGTTATTATGATTATGTAAGGGTTTAGGCTAATCGCCTAAATTATTTCGGAAAAAAGAGAGAGGATCTTATATATACATATTCCATCATTGGAACATATATGGGATTTTATAATGTTCTACTCCTAGGTCAAATACTCAAATCTAAGTATGCACGCCTACATTCTGTACTACCATAGTTTTTAAATTGGCGTAGACCGATCGGACCGCCATTCGTTCACTTTACTGGCCAGAAATTCATAGTTAGAATGTTCACCTAATAAACTGGGGATTTTCTGGTCCGACTAGAAAATATTGATTGATTTATTTCTTTTATTTTCGATTCGAGATTAACCGTTCATATGAATATTTTATTTGTGTATTTTATAAAAATTGGTATGATTATATATGATTATTAATTTATTACATAAATTTTTTATCTATATACCTATATATATTTCAAAAAATTACAAAAAATAAAATTTTTTTAAAAATGAAATCTAGTCTGACCGACAGTCCGACCGGAGATCGCCTAGCAAACAAGGTCGATCTCCGGGTCGTTTTTGAAAACTATGTGTAAAACGATCCAATTCTAGTCGTAGGAAGTTCCAACTTGGCCAACAAAAGACTTCTTGTTTGACCGAAAGCTTGGTATCGTTACCAATAAAACTACAATGTTCCCCAACAAATAAGAAATAGAATATTGAAAGTTCCGCTCAAATAAATTGACCTACGTACTAAATAAACAAAACATTTGACCAATATAATATTGGACCCCACATGACTGACCGCCAATGGTCCCACGCCGTCTGCTTGCAATCTGTGGGATGCACATTTTTAACCATATTATGCAACAATGTTGACTTCATTAAAAATTGGCCTCCACATATATATATGTAATATTTTTTTGATAAGTCATATATATATGTAATATATCCACAGTTGTTACTAAATATTGCCAATGCGCTCTTTTAAACTATGCCCACCGGACCACACTTACCAGTAATAATTAATATATAATTATTTTAAATTATATATAATTCAAAATCTTAAATAATTAATATAAGTTTTTACACAAATAAACAAATCTACAGCACTAACAAATAATATTCTCGACAATATGAGTTCTTGTTTAATTTTGGGCTAGAAATGAACGGTTTTTTGTATATCTTGAATTTGAGTTTTCAAAAGCCTCACAAAAATAACTGAACACCCAAACCAAACTATTTATTACCGCATGACTACCAAATAGCAACTCGTATAATTATTTTGTATATCTTGAATTTGAGTTTTCAAAATATACATTATTATGTTAAATATATATTTGTAATAAATTTACCTAAGTAAAACGTATTGGATTTGTGGCAACATTTCCCTAATAACATAATGTCACATATTTGTTGTCTAATTAATTTATTTAAAATTTGTTTAGGTGATAACAAAAGATATATAATATTCATCACTAAAAGCGAATCAAATTCGAGAACTATTACTTGGTAAAAACTCCGCACTCGCATCGTGACAGATGTTGCCCACAGAATTAAACAAAATAAAAACAAGGAGAAAACAAAATAACCGCCACCAAACAAAAGAAACCAAACCCCAAACTAATAAAATAAAAATAATAATAATTATATCACACAAAAAACCAAACCAACATTTTCTCCGCTTCAGCTTCGTCCGCTCTAGCTTGACTTTCCTCGGAATCGGAATCAGGATGAAGACTTCCCTGAGGAAACTGCGCGGCTTCGCTCTCCACCAACGGCACGGCGGAGCCGCCGGGGACCGGCGAGATCTCCGGCCTCTTGCTCAGCCCGACGAGCTCGCCCGAGCTTCTCAGGTTTCATTTCTCTTTCCTCGTCATTTAATGAAATTGTCGCTTTGTAATTTTAATTACTTCTTTTTGGTATTTTGATTTCCTCGTGTTTGATATAAGTGGCGGTTTATTTTTAGTTAGTTAGTTGTTTCTCTTTTTAGTGATTTTTCTTTCCAATTTATGAGGTTTTGTGTGTTTTTTTTAATTATTTTTTTGTTTTTGTTTCTGTTTCTGTTTTTTTTTTTGGGCAGGATATGCAGGAGATAAAGGACTGTTACGACAGCTTACTTTCTGCATCGGCGGCTACTGCCAATAGTGCTTATGGTACATTTGATCTGTTGCTTCTCCGCTTTTCGGGTTTCTGATTAGAAATGCTTGTTCACAGACGAATTGACCATTACTTTCTGCATTGCCTCTCGCCTTTTGTGCGGTCTTCTGGAAGAATTTGTAGCATATTCAGTTTTTTTGGTTAGAGCTAAGGTTTTTACTGGTTGTTGGGTTTCATTACAAGTGTTGGTTCGTGGAGGAATGGGAGTGAAGGAAGTGTTAATGAGAGCTTCGTTTGTCTTTTTCTCTTAGAATTGTGGCATTTTTCGGTTTTTTGTTTCGTTAGAGCTTTAGGTGCTTTACCGCTTAATTTGATTAGTGGTGTTGGTTCTTAGACAAATGGAGGTGGAGGAAGTGCAAATGAGAACTTTGATTATGTATTTCAGAAAGAATTTGTGGCGTGTTAAATTGTTTTTGTCAGAGCATAATGCAAGTTTGTATATGACCAGTATGAGAAGTTGATATTGGTGGTAGGGTTTAGTTCAGCTTCTGTGACTGGAGTTTCTCTCTGGCATGTTGGTAACAAAAACATGTATAATTGCTTGTTTCTTTCTTTATGTCAAAATGCTTATTTGTAATTTGCTGGGTTATCTGGTTAGTGGTTAGTGATTGTATATATGTTTAATCACTCCTTAGTCCTTACTGAGACCATTTAGCATCATACATGGTTCTCAAGCAATGAGATTAACTGGGTTTCTGTGAAATATGATGCACTTGTTCCCCTCTAATGTTTTGGTAAATGGATCCCCCACTATTGAACAACAGATAACATGATTTTTTTAAAGAGTGTTTATGTGTTTTCTTCTTTGTTCTTAAGCATGTTCATGTTTGTTTCCCAATTGTTTCAGAGTTTTCAGAGTCCTTGCGTGAAATGGGCGCCTGTCTTCTTGAGAAAACTGCTTTAAACGATGATGAAGAAAGTGGTGAGTTTTCCTCTTTTGCATCTTGTTAGATGCTTGGACATTCAAATCCTTGTTCGCGTTATATTGGTTAGACAAGATGTCAATATTTAGCTCTTCAATAATACATTTGATCTAATATCTGTGAACATTTGCCATTGGAATCTTGGATGATTGAAACTTATAGTAAGGTAGTATTCATATACTTTCTTATAGGACAGTGCGGAGGTCTATGAACATTTTCCATTGTACACAAGTTTGCTATACACATGCATCACTGTAGCTAACTTATGTAATTTTTTTCACCTTTTCTGGTGAAAAGGCGCTGCCTCCCCTTCTTGATTGTTGCTTGTTCTTGTGAATAATGTCATGCCAAAGTTCAATATGTGTATGGATTTTAAGAGCTAAGAGAGTTTATTATTGTGCATTAGCCAATGCTGTAGAATTGGTAAAGTGAACCTGTTTTTCCCTTTTCACATAGGTAAAGTTCTTTTGATGCTTGGAAAAGTGCAATATGAACTCCAGAAGCTTGTTGATGGCTATGTAAGTTCTTGGTCTTTAAATCAGCTTTTTTATTTCTACTGCAGTCCTTGACTTTGTAATAAGTTATTATGCAATTTTCCAGCGTTCTTATATATTCCAGACCATCACGGCGCCATCTGAATCTCTTCTCAATGAACTTTACACGGTTGAGGTTCGTCAGGACTGTCCCTTATTGCTGATTAATTTATGTTAACCATGGTTCAGAGGCTGTTTCAGCTATCATCGTATTTTATTTACTTGTTATATACTTCTTTGTTGCATTACCATGTTGCATTCATATTCTTATTCAATTTTTGATATAGATTTTAGATAACTGTCTTCCACAAGGGTCTACTAAGTTGGGCAAAGATCACAAGAAAATATGTTTTCCTTTAAGATTTAAATGGGAATAAAGATTCGTATTTTTAGAAGATGTCTCTGCCTTCTGAATATGCAATGGCTAACGAAAATATGTATTGTGATGGATTGAATCCTTTCAATCTTTTCGAGAAGCTGAAGACATGAAGATCATAGTTCTAAAAGTATGCAGTATTCAAGAACGTACAAGTCTTTTATTGCTCCCTTAAAAATTTTACAAGAGCAATTTATCTTCGAGATGGTATATAGAAACTTGTGCAAGCTCAGCAATACTCACAAAGTTCGTGGGGTACACAGGAATGTTAGAATATTTAACTGTTGATGCACGACATTCTTTTGCTTACACACATTGTTACAATGATGGTTCACCGTTCATGTTTGTTTGTTCTTGGATTTTCGTGGAGTAGTAATTACTCAGTCCATGCTTTTTTTTAACTAATGCAGGAAATGAAGCGCCAATGTGATGAAAAAAGGTTTGTTGCCTCTCAAACGATATATGTGGATATACATAACCAACCCCCTGCTCAAAGAAACAAAGACTATAGAGCAAAACAAAAAGAAAAACAATTGCATGAACAATAATTTTATGTATCCTCGTTCTTCGATTTGATGCACAGAGAGGCATATGAATACATGGTGACACGATACAGAGAGAAAGGGAAGGGCAGAAGTGGAAAGGGAGACAGTTTCTCATTGCAGCAGTTACAAGCGGCTCACGAAGAATATGATGAGGAAGCAACCCTGTTTGTTTTCCGTTTAAAGTCTCTGAAGCAAGGACAATCGCGTAGCCTTCTTACTCAGGCTGCAAGGCACCATGCTGCACAGGTATCATTTTCATATATCTATCTAATTTGCAATTGATTTGGTAAGTATCAGCACATTGAGTTGGATAAGTCATTGATTTCACATCCGGAGAGCAGTCGTGGTTCTTCAAGAGTGCTCTTAAGTCTCTCGAAGCTGTTGAACCACATGTAAAGAAGGTCGCAGAGCAGCAACACATTGATTACCACCTCAGTGGACTTGAACATGATTATGCGGATGATGGAAATGATGGCTATGATGATGACGGGGATGATGTTATCACAGATGATGATGGAGAGTTGAGTTTTGACTATGGCCAGAATGACCAGGACGGAGAGGTTTCCACTTCCAGGAACCTGATGGATGTAAGTTCGATCCTCCAAACTAGAATTTCTACCAAGTTCCTGACAAATGGACTACAATTCCTGAACAGTTTTTAGTTTGTGACAGACTCGTATGCTTAGGCATTGTAATTGGTTTTTTCTGTTCTCTTATATACTATAAATGGATTGTCATTTTCATGTAGCAAGGATGGGGCTGTCTAGTTAGTTTTCTGCAGAAAGTGGAAATCTCAGAGAATCAAAAAGCTTGAACTAACATTTCATGTTCTCTGAAGCGTATGAATTTAGGAAATCTTCATTTTGATCTTGTTCTTTTTGTTATTTACTTACCAGAAGAATACTTTTAAGTTTAAATATTGTTCATGAATTGCCTCTAAGAAGGTACATGAAACAACCCTCTCTCTTGTACTGGTGTAGTACTGTAGTTAATGATTTAGCTGCATGAATAGAAAGTGGTGAATAAATATATGAAAATTCGAGGGTGATACCTAGTGATTCGGCAGAAAGTGCAAGATGTTCAAGAGCAAAATAAAAGCAAAGGAGCTCATTTGGGCATTTTATGCAAGTGTAGGAAGCTTAATGGATTTTTGCCTCCTGGAGCACTTGAGTGACATTGACCAGAGTTTTTCTGCATTTCATTCTTTCTTCCAGTTGTTAACCACCTTGCAAAACATTTTAAGCTTCATTTAACGTGTCATTCTTGCAGTTGGATCCCGTGGATATTACATTTCCTCGAGTCGAAACATCAGGAACAGTAAAGGTACATTAACTGATTCAACTGAATTTCTTTTTCGGGGTACTGATAAAATCAGAATAGCAACCACGGACATTTTTGTTCCTGGGTAATGGAAAGTTCCTATGGGACTGATGCTTATTCATCTCTAACTGCTCCTCAAATATGCATTGTCTACGAGGTTGATTCGCAAGGCTTGATTCGATATGCTATTACATTGTGGTTTCTTGTGCAAGAGTTAACATCATGAAGGATAGCTTTGATATAGCTGCTTTTACTGGAAATTAAATTTGTGCTTTATTCTTCGTGGGTGACAGCAGGAAATGTTGGACCGAGGCTCCAGGAAATCGTTTACTTATAGAGATGAAAATAGGACTATCAGTCAATCAGCCCCACTCTTTCCCGACACCAAGTTTGATTCAGCTGACAAATTCAAGCAGATGAGACCATCACTTACCAGAAAGTTCAACACGTACGTTCTCCCCACCCCAGATGATACCAAAAATTCGAAGTCCACTGAATCCAGTAATCCAGTTCCCCCCAGCATGAATCCAAGTGTGAGTGATCGCAACCAAATTTTGTGGCATTCAACTCCCTTAGATCCAAAAACATACCAAAAGGTTTTGGGAGGCCAGAAACTTCCCGAATCATCCACGGTGGCAAAAAGGCAACCACAGAGAGAAAGCAGCGGTGACACCCTATCTTCCCTATTACCTCCTCCCCTTTCAGATGGCATTTTATTTCGGAAGTCTGACATCCTTGATACCTCTGATTCTAAGAAGCTTAAAAGGTATGCATTCTCTGGTCCTATTACTCCCAAGGCATGGCCTAATCATTCAGCAACGATGGAGCGTCCTCAATTGTTCTCTGGACCGATTTTACAAAATCCGATGGCTCAGTCTCCACCTAAAATCTCCCCAAAAGTATCTCCTAAGGGGTCTCGAAGTGCTTCTCCTACATTTGTCTCGTCCCCTAAAATAAGTGAGCTTCACGAACTTCCAAGGCCCCCTGCCAACTCATCTTCGAAACTTTCTAGACCGATGGGATTGGTTGGTTATTCAGCTCCTTTAGGACCTAAAGGGCATCTTCTTGCTTCTGTAAGTAAACCATTGATGTCTACTGCAGCAGCCCCGCTGCCAATACCTTCTCAAGCCGTCACACGCAGTTTTTCAATCCCATCAAGTGGCCTTAGAGCCATGGCATTGAATGTCTCTAAGCCACCTAAAGCTAATCATAAACAGCAGAAGAGTGAAGATGTATCCTCGCCACCTTTGACTCCAATATCCTTACCGACTAGCCAGCCTCCGTCAACTGCTCCTGAAGACTGAAAATCTTGCTACTTAATAATCACTAATCAGAGGTAAGGTCCTAAGCTTTTGTCTAATCACAAATATTCAAATGTAGTATATGACATGAACTCGTCCATCTGTACTAGATTCAGGTGTAAACATGCCCAGAAACCATTCTCGTCGGTAAACATTAGCTGATATATGTACATTTTGAGAATGTCGAGGTTTATCGGTATTTGAATTGGATGAGCACTGCTTAGAAGGTTGTCATGTAGACCATAGCAATGAAATTGGCGAGTCTCGTTGTTTTGTTTGTTTATTTATCCCTATCTCCTTTGGGTATAGCTTGCAATCTCCACTTTTCTTAAAGCCTTGTGTGCCCTGTCGCATCTTTACTATCTGCACTGATTTGTTGTTGTCTTGACCGTCATTCACCTTTCCAAGATGTCGATACGAAATCTCCCTTACGAATTCTGCAATTTTGATGAACACAGGTGCAGAAGTTGAAGTCATTTCAAGACCCGTAGTAGCATCAAAGCAATGTAGTACAGCTGCAGATATGTAAATGTCTTTCATCTTAGTTTCGAGTTCTCCGAACAGTGTATATGGGCACGGAAAAGTCTTGCAGATGCACAAAGTGTGATCGCTGCAGGGCCGTGGTTCATCATCGGTGATCAAAGTCTTGGTTTCTTCAAGTAAGCTTGGCCAAATCCCTCTCGCCGGAGTTCCGTGTATTAAAACTCTCCCCACCAGGTTGAATACCACCTCGCTTATTGTAAGTGCGGACCGGAATGTGAACATCCCCATCTTATTTCGTGTAATTTCTGTCCGACTATGAATAAAATGAGTTCTTGCTCACAAATTCTGCAGGAAGAATCTTGGCGAAACCCTACTTCCTCTCTTTTTGCTAGGAGAGTGGTGATGACGATATTTTAAGTATCGAGCCTTTCAGGACACATTAGAGTTTTGTCATTTTAAATAAATTAACTTTCTAACTGGATCAGTTGTTATGGTGATATCTGGCTAACTTTTGCATGTGTTTCTTCTATCTGGATAACTGGATTTTTGTCATCGACATTTATTAAACCGTGTACCTCTTCACCAAAAAAAATTTATTAAACCGTGTACCTAAATTATTTCATTTTTTCGGTAGTTCATAAGTTTAAACGGTTTTGAATTGAGTAAAGAATAGTATTTTCGAAATGTACAGATGAGACTTTTTTGCAAAAAATCAAAAACTATAGGATCAAAGTTGAAAAAAAAATTACACAGATTAATATCGTACAAAGAAATTGTCATTATTGTAAAAAATAAAAATACAAAAATATATGTCATAATTTTTTTTGCAAAAATTCAAAACAAAAAACACAATACCCAAATATAAAATATTCACATTAACATTCTCATAAAAAAATACATATCATTATTATTGCATGTAAGAAATATTGATATCTAATAATAAAAATGTTAGTATTTAAATAAATAAAAAGGAAAAAGTCCACTTTAATACCCTGTAATTTGGCCCATTCCCACCTAAGTTCTTGTAGTTTAAAAGTGTTAATTCGAGTTCAATTTCATCCAATTTTTCCATTTGGGTCACCTCTAACCGGTTAGATTCATTTTTGTTCATTTTGGTCTGATCAGATCTGACATTTTCAACGCCAATTGTCGACTCCAGTTGACTCTCCGAAGTGTCCCCAATGTGTGGATACCAGTTTTACACGTCTTCATCGCCAGAATCGCTAAAATCGAGCTTCACATTTTTGAATCAAACTGGTTAGGATGATCCAAATAGGAAAATTGGACAAAATTGGACTCGAATTAACATTTTTAAACTACAAGAACTTATCTGAAAATAGGCCAAATTACAGGGTACTAAAGTAAACTTTTCCCAAAAAAAATATGTGAGTGTAAATTTTAAACTCCATAAAATTATATTAGCCCCATTAATTAATGCACAAAAGTTGCAGTTTCAACGAGTCCGATCCAATCAACGTCTCCATCTCCCTCCCCCGTTCCCTCCACACAGCCAAAGAAACCCCCATCACCGTTACTCCACTTCAGATTCGGATTCGACGAATCAGGTTCTCTCCCTCTCTCTCTCTCTTTCCCCCAATTGACTTGTAACCGCAATCCACGTCCGCCATTGGAGGACTCTTTTGTTTTACTCCATTAGCTGATCTTGCCCTCTGTTGTTGATGCGCTCTTTCTGGGTAATCGGAGAAGCTTAGCTTTCAATTAGGGTTTTAGTTTCGTGCCGGGAAGGCTGATCTCGCTTCATTGATGATCTACAGTTGAGCGAGAAGGCGTGCTTATAAGATTGCACCATAGAGAGGAGGAGAAGCTCCGGGATCCGCTGCGTTCGTGTGTCGGGCTCATTAGTTGGAGAGGAGAAGCTCTTCCGATTTGCTGCTTCTCGAATCCAGGTCCGTGGTTTCTTTTAGCTAGATTCCCCTTTTGTATATATCTCGGGGTAGTTAATGAACTGGTGTGGTGGATGGATGGATGGATGGATTGTGAGGGGTTCTATATGTTTAGGGTTTTCTAGTCACTGTTTCTTTGAATGAGCAATGGGCTGAGGGAAATGCATGAAGGCTGGGTTTGGAATTTGTGGGATTCGATCTGTTCGTGTTGGAACATTGGATCGAGTTGCAATTCAGCAATATCATGACTTTTGCGGTAGTAACGTGTGGGATTTTTTCCCTATGGTACTCTTTCCTTTTCATGGGTTTTTCCCATTGGGGTTTCTACCTGCAGGGTTTTGATGAGGCCCAAGGCAGTAACCTTATTCAGATAGTAAAAGGATTAGAATGTTGGGGTTTTTATTGGGGGTTCTTTGGTTAATGTTTATTAGTTGCCTGCTTAGCAACTGCGGCGTTGGCTTGTATGCTTTATTTTGAAGAAATTATTGTAAATCAAGGTTTTTGGTAAAATATTACATTTACCTTTCAAAAATGTTCAGTTTGACGGCTTCGAAATTGGATGCTGAACCCAAGTTCCAGTCACGGGTTGAGTTTCTGTTGTGTTGACCAGCAGCAGCTTTTGGCTCTGATGCAAAATTACAGTGTGCTTTGAGTACAGATCATCCTTTGCTAGGCCAGAACGGCAGAAATATGCAGAGGCACTCTTGCTTGTTTTCTGCATTAAGTTCTGTGAACATTGTTGAGTTTTTTATTTGCTACTTGTGTCATGTGACGTTTTGCATTAAAGTGTCCGTTGGTTTTCAACCATATTGTTGCACTTGTTGCTGATGTGTCCAGTATATGATTTTCGAGTTCCTTTTTGTTGCTCAATATTTTTGTTCTTCCTCGATTGCCTTACGGATTGCAGACATGTATAACAACATTGGCACACAACCTGCGGTACCTGGACCTCCAACAAACCCTCAGCCTAACCCTTTCGGAAATGCGTTCTCTGGAGCTGGTGCAAATCTGATTAGAGGTGGACTTGGAGCTTATGGTGAAAAGTTCCTCGGTTCAAGTTCGGATTATGTGCAAAGCAATGTAAGTGGCTCTCTTGATGGTTTTACTCAGCAGTAAATAATCAATGGCATTTTGGAGGTAATACTTGTATTTTCCGGTGCACTTCATCAGATAACCAGGTACTTATCAGATCGCCAGTACTATTTCCAAGTCAACGATCAGTACGTGAAAAACAAGTTGAAGGTTGTTCTACTTCCTTTTCTGCACAGAGTAAGTTCCTATCTTCTATTGTTCTTATAGTGCAGCTTTTTTCTGCCTTAAGTTTTCTCTTATACCACTTGGTGTTTTAGGGTGCCTGGACAAGGATAACTGAGCCGGTTGGTGGCAGACTATCCTATAAACCTCCCATTTATGACATAAATGCTCCCGATCTGTACATTCCACTTATGGCATTTGGTACCTACGTCGTTCTTGCTGCTCTAACACTGGGACTTAATGGAAAGTGAGTTCACTCCAGCGTACAAATCAATTTCCGCACTAAACTGACTTCCTTGTTTGAAGTGTGGTCAACGTTATTTTTTATTGTACATGATAGAGTGGCCTCTCCTTTTTAAGCTCACATGCTATATTTGTCAGCATTCTTATTTATCCCTAGCTTGTATCTCCTGTAAGGCCACTCACTGCTTCTTCCTCTGTCTCTATTTCCATTGGATTGACGTTCTGTCTGTTCTTATTACTTTTTCATGCTTGTTGCTTTTAATTCTCTATTAAATGTTCTCTTTTATGGTTGGTGTAGATTCAGCCCGGAAGCCGTCTATTGGCTCATTGGCAAAGGATTTCTTGGCTGGTTTCTACAAGTGACCTTGCTTAAAACAACACTACTTTCATTGGGTAGCGGGGAGGCACCTCTGTTGGACATCGTCGCATATGCGGGGTATACTTTTTCCGGCATTTGTCTCGCTGTCCTTGGGAGGATCTTCTTCAGGCTCTCATTCTACTTTTTAATGCCATGGTCCTGTTTATGCACGGGAATTTTCTTAGTGAAGACGATGAAGAGAGTGCTATTTGCCGAAGTCCGGACTTACGATTCAAGCAGGCATCACTATCTCCTCCTCTTAATTGCTCTGGCACAGGTCCCTCTCCTCACATGGCTTGGAAACATCAGTGTCAATTGGCTTATCTGAGACTTTTGATGTATCTGTAGACCTTGTAACTTTGGTAGAAAATCCAACTACATTAGTTGGCAATCTCGGGTTGTCCTTGTTTTTCTTGCCAATATACATCAACTTTGCTGCTTCGCATTATTTATGGTGCCCTAAGAATGTGAAAGGTGCGGCTTTTTGTTGGATGTGATCAATTTGTTTGGATAAATTCCATTGCCCCATTGTATTGGTAAGAAGATAGAGATTTTATTAAGGGCATGAAGCTCAGCAAGCCAAGTTTCACTAAATTTGCAGAAGTGCAGAAACATATTCATCAACAAAACAAACAAAAAGCTGCATACGAGGAGCCGAACGAATCCGTTCTTCTGCCCCCGGTCAAGCTGTGGTTATTATGGAAGATAAATTTGTTGCAGGTAAGCCGAAAATTCCAAAATATGTTTTAGATACTGCTTTGAAATGAATACAAATTCCCATATGAAGTTCTTGTTACAAGTATACTTAGAGATGCTAGGAAAACATCAGACACTGCCGTTGTCATTTCCCTGACATTCTGCACTTGGCCTTTGCGCTCCTCTGCAAAGTCGAACACTGATGGGACACCTGAGACAATTGTTTGCAAGGCTACCTCTGGTAACCGCAGCACCGGAGGCGATCCCCGGAGGTAGATTACCTATAAGAAAGTTATCCTGCAAGAACAAACTTCTCCAGGGACGCCCCTCTTTCTTACCATATGCCACGGGTATCTCGCCATACAACCTGTTGTGGGAGAGATCGAGAGAAGTTAAGCTCTGGAAAGCCGCGAAACTGGCAGGTAGACGGCCCTGCAGTTGGTTGCTGTGCGCATCCAGCAGCTGAAGCTTCGGTTCAACATCAGGGAAGTTGAGGGGCTCCAGTGTTGCAAAATGGTTAATGGATACATTGATATAAACAACAAGTGGGAGCGTGAGGATTGTTTGGCTAATTATGCCAGAGAACCTGTTATCACTCAGGTCAACGGTTGTAATCCGCTGAAGGGTCCTTAATGAAGTAATGTGCCCGGAAAGTGCGTTCCGGCTGACGTCCAATTTTGCTAAGCTGGCCGGAAGCTTGGGTAGATCTCCATAGAACTGGTTGTTGCCAAGGTCTAACGTGTTGAGCTGCCACAATCCTGACAGGTCTGGGATTCTGCCTGAGAAGGTATTACCCGACAAGCTCATCCGGATCAAGCGTCGCAATCCTGAAGCATTTGGCGGAATGGAACCGGAGAGGCGGTTCCTTGATAGGTCCAGGACCTGAAGCCGCTTCAGGTTGGCGATTCCACTTGGTATACCCCCTGTGAATACGTTATCTGACAACGAAAGCCTGGTGAGCTTCCTGAGGTTGCCAATGGACTCCGGGATCGGCCCTCTGAAGTGGTTGGCGCTCAGGCTGAGCTCAGTAAGCTCGGTAAGGTTCCCGATCGCTGGAGCTAGAAATCCGTCGTACCCGGCAGCATCCAGCGCTACTGCAGCTATCCGTTTGCTTGAATTGTCTGTTGGCGCAGTACACAAGATTCCTAGGAAACCCCCTGCACTCTCACAAGGATCCAATGTGAAGTTCCAACTGTGAATGTACGAACTCGGAACGATGGTTATCGGATCAATGGACTGCTT
>SOPF01028983.1:0-35480 GCA_012979155.1 Hypericum perforatum | reverse complement strand
AACAGTTTGGAAGGTAATCATATTGATTTTACCCAATTAAGTTTGACTCAATAGATTAATGCATGCATGCAACTCTGAGCCTAATGCATGTAGCAGTAATCTGTCCGACCACGTTTATTGATCCATATTAGTTAATATAGTATAATATTTATGTATTTATGTATGTACTTACTGCCACATTTGCCGCCGTGATCAATAGGCTTGCCACAGAAGGCAACGACATGGGCAACTTTGGCCATGTCGATGATGGTCTTGATGTCGGGGGTGATGAACCTGCATGCGCACTTCACGTCAGTTGCCCGGACCACGTTGCAGCAGCCCTGGGAGGGGTCCATCACCGGTCCGGGCTTCCGTACGTGCACGGCGCACTGACTCACCAGCCCCTGAAAGTCACCGCGGCATCCGCCCGGTTGCTGCCCCATCGCCACTGCCATCAGCATCACCACCAATGCACAAACGCCCGAGACTTTCTTATGGGCGCTCATGGTCAGTGTCGTCTCTCTAAGCAAATTCGGATTTGGTTCTAGGATAATTTGTGTGCTGGGTCATGCATTTAGTTGGCCTGCTTCTTGCTTGCAGACTGATTTATATAGGCACACTTCTTTTTTTTTAGTTCTACTTTACAGATATTGGAAAATAATTATTATATTATTGTTTGACATTGTTAAAGTAAATTATGTTCCCACCAAATTCGACATTTTAGTATGTATATTTTTCACTTAATTGTGAATTTGAGAAACCTCCATAAATAGCAAAAACTTAACCAGGTGATATTTGAAAGAAACAAAATGTCAACCACAAAGTATAAAAGTAATCTTTTTCCAAGATTTTAAAAAGTCATCTATATTAGCGCAACAATGGAGAGAACAATGACGTGTCTAGTGGACACAAATTTAATAAAAATCAATTATAGCTAGAATGAAAAGAACGTAAATTTGAATTACGATGCGAATTCAGTGACAATAAATCAGCAGTGAAATGGACGAATGTGCATGTATGCGCCAAAGCGACACAAGGCGTTGCCAATGTTTAAAATTTACTCAAAAATATGTGCATGTATGCAACGTGTCCATGAGTGTGCAATATATATTTCCAAAGCACACAAGTGACATTGATGCTCGGGCTCCATCTGCATGCGTTTTTCCACTGGGGCGAGATGTACTCCAAATGTAGTTCATGCACGGGCTCCCCTTCTCGAGATTCATACAGTTGAGACTTGTTCTTCCAAAAGCCTTCACCAGCTGTACTACAAGCCTTCTTTTCTATCAAACTAAAAAAAAAAATTTGGTAAAATACCTTGTGATTTTAGTTTTTTTTACTTTAGTATCCTGTGATAATACTTTGTCTTTTTAGGTGATAGAAGTTTCCACAAATGACACTATTAATAAAAATCTTGTAACTAGAGTTTATTTTGAGAGGAAATTAAGCTAAGGTCATTGTATTTGGGGATTCAACGGGTTCAATCTTTACTATTTAAAAATTACTCTTTGAATCCATAATATCATAATTACAGAGATTTTTAGTCCCTAACAGTCAACATAATTTTTATTATGCTCATTATACTCTTCTTTTGAAAAATTAACCCAAATCCAAATTCAATCTAACCAAACCCAAATTCAATCTAACCAAATTGAAATTTAATCTAATCAAACCAAATCAATTCACCGACTCCAGCATGGCCTCCCCGTACCGACCCCATCTCACTGACTCCGGCATGATTTATCCAGTTCACTCTAAATAACAAAGAACACAAAAAAAATCAGGAAAAATTAAAATTAAAATCTCGCAAGTAGATCAAGAAGACGACCTCACTTTTTTCTGTCTCCTGGAAACTACCCGCTTTGCTTTTTCCCTTAGAAACTTAAACCCCTGAATCTCGCAAAATGGCACCCAAGGCCAGGAAGAAGCTCCCAAAGGAAGCTGGCTGGGTTCAGGGAGAATTGGAGTCAGAGAGGATGACCTCGATCCCGAACTACTGTGGCAGTGATGTCTTATATTAGTAATTTGATTGATTGGGATTGTCCTTTATTTTATATCTTCGACAACAACGAAGGCGAGAGGAGTGGATGAGGAGTGTGAGACGGTGGAGGAGTTTGATGCGAGATTGAAGGAGAGTGGGACCGAGATGCCTATCTACTTTTTCAAAATGTTCTTGACAATAATCCATGCCATTCTCCCACCCAATTCCAGCAAGAAGGGCAAGGGTGACTCCGAGGACATAGGAAGGTTGACTCGGCCATCGAGGACTTGATGGAGGCGGTGCAACATGGTAGTGGTGGAGCAGAGGAGGAGTGGAAGGGGAAGGGGATAAAGAAGGAGGCCACTCTAGAAAACGGGGGGAGGGGGCTGGGCTTCGACTTCGACGATAATGTTGGAGTATCTTTGAGAGAGGGAGAGGTTGTTGTTTTTAACGAAATGACAACGGGGAAGATGAGACCAATTAGTACGGATTGGAGAAGCGGGTGGTCGGGTCGAGACAGTTGGGTTAGGTTAGGTTTCGATTGATTTGGTTTAATTTTTCAAAAGAAGGGTATAATGGGCATAATAAAATTTATGTTGACTTTTAGGGACTAAAAAGCTCTGTTATTATGATATTATGGACTCAAAGAGTAGTTTTTAAATAATAAGGATTGAACATGTTGAATCTCCAAAGTACAGGGACCTTAGCCTAATTTTCCCTTTATTTTGACCATATACATCAGTCACATCATCAACACTTAATATATATTTTTAAATGATGTGGAAAATGTTAAAAATTCAAGTTCTAAATCTAAATAAAAAAACTAAAAGTTTTTCAGATCCCCCTTTCTCCCTTTTGCCTTCAACCTCTCATCCTTCATCCTTCTTCTCTATTCATGATTTCTCTGCCCACCCTTCCTCTCTTTCCACGATCCGCTTACTAAAGGACTGACACCCAAAATGTTTCATGAGCTTACTCCTCGTATGAATGTTATCTTCATTAAGGATATTCAGTTTTAATGGGAGTTTTTAATTTGGATGTTCTGATAGACATATTTCTGGTTAGTTCAGTTTATGAATATCTTCAGGTTATTTTTTGCAGAAAATAAAGTTTGGTATTATATCCATACTCTGATTTTGGTTCGACTGATCTTAATAAAATTTAAGGTTGGACCAGTTGGTAATAGGCATGTTTTGATCACATTACATGATATTTCCATGCTACACAACCATATCATAATTTATGTCATTCAGATATATCACATTGTGATCATTGATGGGTCGAGTTATAAAATGAATATAACGAAGATTGCTTTGATCTTATGTTGGTATGATTGATGGACGAGATTGGTTATAGATGCATTTCAGTAATGACAGCAATATGAGCTCAATAAGGTATACATTATATGATTATAAGGTTACACATATAGTACAAGTGGGAGATTGTTGGATCCTTAATCCAACGTTGGACTTATATGTGAAATAATCATATAATGGGCTTTTATGTCTCGTTGAGCCCACTTAAAAGTGATCAAATAAATTTTGGACTTTAATGTATCTAATAGGGTGTGGGCCTTTAATGTGTAGAGACATTAGGCAAATTAGGGTTTCGTTATGGGCAAAACCGTAAATACAGAACTTAGGATTTACCCCTTATAAATTAGAGTCATGGTCCCCGAGTTAGACAAGCCACTACACTACTCTTGCCATTGAGATTAGGTCAGAGAAAATTAAAGGAATTCTCTGAGGTTTGTCATAACTCAGAAGGCCAACCCGTCTTCTGCGATCACATTCTTTGCTATGGATTCAGCTACGCTTGCGCATTCAATCAATCTTAATAATTTATTTGAGATCTTTGGGTTATGGATTACAATTTATATAAATCCTAACAAATTTGGTGAGAAAAACCAAGAAGACAAAAAGGGCACATCGAGGTCGTTGTAGCCCCCTTAGTGTTAACATCGTTTATCCCCATTCATATCGGTTACGATGAATCTCAGTAACGAGACATCGCCAATATCTCTAAGTAACGAAGTACCTATTCCCTCAATATCTCTAATAGTTACCTATTTTTTAATAACTGGACTAACAATAATCCCTACTAAATCTGAATTGTATTCCGTAAGAAGGCTTGTCATAGAACTACGTTGCCGACCAGTCCGCTCAATATGACTTTCCACTCCTTGTGAAGTATTTCCCTGTAAACGTGGGAAACATTTTTGTTATTTTGAGCACATGAATAACTCCTAAACATTTTTAGCTTATTTTTTGTCAGCCCAGTAAAAATTAGATTATCACACGAAAATAGTGGCACTATATTTATTTCCTTCAACTACTTTTTTCGACATTTTCTTTCCTCACTCAAGTGGCAGTTGTAATGCTAGTTGACTTTTGCTCAAGTTATGCAAACGATTGACTCTCTCCCCTTTAAATGTTTGCTACCCTAATGATTGCAGTCAAATTTTGTACAGTACTCATTTCTATATATTTTTGTTTGTGACTTTCAATATACAAAAAAAATTGTTGGGCGTAATCCTCCTTTTTGTCAACTCGATGCCTCGATCGACAACTATCAAACTCGAATATTTGACAGAATGCAAAATAACCATTTGTTTTCCTCCAATGCTATGCCCATAACTTTGCTTGCTCAGCACTATAATGCTCCAAGGTTTTCTGCATTCTTTCTTCAGTTGCATTAATTCCTTAACTATAAAAGGCTGTATGTATTAACCATGACAAGTTTACGAATGTCATACAAGCGAATATTGTCCCTTTTACTATACTAACTTTTCATTACACTTGCATCAAGTGTTCCTTTTTTTCTATCTTTCTTCTTTCTTTTCGCATATCCGGTCGATGTTGTCTCTATGTGGTGCGGATCTTCTCTTGCGACAAAGATTAACCTTTGCGAAGCTATGATTTTATTTGGAAGGTAGGGAGCTTGTATTTACTTTACAATGCGGAAACTGTCCTCAACTTTTCTCGACTCCGAGTTGACAAACTGCAAAACAAGCAATTCCATACAAAAATGGGTTAGACCACCGCCAAATGTACTGAGCACTCTCTTAGAGCCGGACATAACTACAAAGGTGATTAAAGAATCTCCATCAAACTTTAATGAATTTGTATTATGGGGGGTCGGATTCAAATATATACGGACCTCCAAGTCAAATTCTTCCTTGGTTGCATGTCCCCTCAAATAGCCAAACTGTTGGATCCTTTGCAAACTCCAGCTACCAGGCTGTGACAATCAAATCAAAGACATAAGTTTCTTAAACTTGGCTTTCATAAAACCTAAATATAAGGATTTTACAAGACACTATTTCAAAATTCTTTACTGACAATAAAGCACGCAAAAAGGCACGCCAACTTACATTATTAGAGAACCCGTCGAGTTTAAAACCAGCCATACCAATAATAGCATGCACCGGTGCTGTGTAATTGCTGTGGTCATAGGTGTCAACCCCATTGCCACCCTTTGTGGGCATCCCTAGACATTTGGACTCGTAAATTGAACATGTCCTCTCGTAGTTGTGTACATGGCCAAACAGAGCCAGATCAACCTGATTTTATGTATACACGTTAAAATTTCCATAATCAATCTTAAGTTATGAAGAAGAAATTGGTATGTGCCATGAGATGAAAACAACGAGGGATATGTTTCATAGCCATTAATATTAAAGAAAACACAATATTTGTATCTAGAATGGCTCATAATTTAAAATTTTCAGGCGGCCAACCTTGTTATTTATAAGCAGTGGCTCCACCGATCTTCTAAAATTTCCATCGGCGCCACTACCAGAAGAGGTATACATTGGCCTGTGCCTGAAGTTGGAGCAAATATCAAAAGTGATGGAGTCAATTTCAAAGTATAATTAATGGCGTAAGCATTTGGAAGTTCTCAAAGAAATATACGGAAAATTTGCAGAACTCATGGGACTTATAAAATACAAAAAGTACAAAATCTGGCTAAATTTATTAAAATATTTTAATTTTTATTAGTCAAATAAAGTAATATCATGTCGGACTATAATCAAAAGTTCCCCATTTAATAGATAAAAAAGAAAGTTTTCACGCCTTGAATCATTCAACTCGATGTCACGCATAGGTGCATTTTTGAAGGAGATATGTTCATGAATTTTAAAAAAGAGGAGACATTAATATATCAATCGCTTACCCTGCAAAAACCAACCAAGGTGTTTTTGATCGATCAACTGAAGCCATGTCGCTTTTCATCCATTTATACTGTTAAAATCAACAAGCATCTAAGTTAATTACTCAAAAGTACATCAAAATTGCTGATCTAAGCAAGTAAGAACTTACAACACTAATAAGTATGGTCGATATGCAAAGTATTAGAAAAAGATCCATGTTGATTTTGTAAAATGTATGCAAAATTAAAATTACTTTCTTAAAATATAAGAAATAAAATAAAAATTTACAAATTAAAGGGAAATCGGTAAACATTACAATCCAGCAAAAGATGTACCTGTTCAGAATCTTCACTCCAGTCATGCTCAGTAGAAATGACGGTGAAATGAACACTTCCCTGTTCTATGGAGTACCATGGTTTGTCCTTCTCTTGAGTTGGCATTTGGAAGTACGTCTCGTAGGCAATTCCACATTCTCCACCTGAATCAGGTGTTATGTAAACTGATCCTGAATCTACATAATCCCTGATGCAAGTTTCTAGTAATCGGTTAAAATGACATCGCAATAGTCGTTAGGAAACAAAAAAAAAATTACACCAAGTCCTTATATAAAATTGTACTTTAAATTATTCTTTTAAAAACAGGAGGTCGGATCGTGACCTGCCAGCAAGAGGAGGTCTGGTTAAGCAAGAAATCTGGAAGGTCGTTGGCAGTGGCGACTTTAACTTGTTTAGACCGGTTAAAATAAATTTAATAAAAGATTATTTTTAGAATTTTGTTAAAATTTGAAGTAATTAAATTTTGAACTTTTGACACTTATAAATGATAACTGCAATAAAATAGAGAATATTTAGAGTGGGTTAATTTATTAATACTAATTATAATTAACAATAAAATTATCTTAACAAAATTTTTATATCCGGACATCGATTGAAGAACTCTGAATCGGGATTTACAGAGTAAAGCGGGTCGCTTTCAGGACTGCTTCAAATGGACTCATGGTATACCGTAGGAATAGAAAGCACACGAAAAGAATTTGAATGTCTAAAGAATGAGAATGATTCACCTCTTCAATTAAACATTAATCGATTTGAAAAGTGTGCATGAGATCGATTATGAACTTCTAATCAATGATTTGGTCCTTAAGACGCGAGGAATTCTCACCTCTCATGGTTACCAATTGCAGTCATGTAAGAGACTTGAGAGGCCATAGGGCTAATTAGATGGAGGAAAAAATCCCATTCAACCAGAAACCCTGTGGCGTAGCTTATATCTCCTATGTGGAAGATGGAATCCACCTTCCCGGACTTCACTTCGTCGGTCATTGCCTTAACAACTGATAAGGATCCCGGCTACAATACATAATAAATTGTATATAAACAGATAGTTGTATAAAGAATGACAAAATATTTTTAAAATAGTTAGAACATCAGTAATAAATGCACACACATTGCGAACCATTTTAATTTGCCTATTAAATAAATTCGTCAAGTAATTAACACTTAATTATTCTTTGTACTTCGTGTTAAATAATTACCTGAATGTAATGCTCGGCTGAAGGATCAAGTGGAGCCTTTCCCATATCACCAAATGCAAGAAATTTTAGCTCATCTGATCCTCCGGCAGGAGGTGTTCGGAACTTAATTGTTTCACTCCATCCAGTTGAATCACTGATTGACAAGAAACCACCAAGAAACATGTTAAACTAAATGGGTATAACTAAATTAGTATAACTCACCTGATAAAAATATTGGCTCAACTTTTATGGGACTCTTAGTAGAAAATGAAACTTATAAATTTATACTTTATAGTCGGACATGAAAAATATTGTTAGGACAGCAAAAGTAAAAATACGGATATTTAACATGGTTAGGTAGATATTACCTGCATCAATGGGTCAAAATACCTGGATCCTAAAAGATATTGTACCTGCCATATCTGTAGGAGAAGGTGCTCGAAGGCTTTAGCCCTGTCATTACTGCTGAGTGAATAAATCCAGGGTCATGCCACCCAAAATCCTTGGCTGGACTAACTAGAGCCGAACCTATAAATAATTTAAATAAAAGATTATTAATAGTACAAATAATCAAGGATAGCCGAGTTCATACGAATTTTTTAAGTACTGTGTCGAATTGAACCTGACACTATATTTTGGGCAAAAAATATTAGTAAATACTTATTTTAATTGCATAAGAGATATCTCAAATTTAACTTAGAACGAATAGAATGTGAATTTTGAATGTGTAACAAAGTAAAAAAATTGGATGGAAAATCATGTGAAAAATGGAATACTGACTGCACATGTCGTCTTGTGAGAATGTTGTAACTTGGGAGGTTTGTGATTCGCCATTGCCATATTCCAATTGCTGAGGATCTTTGCTTCCGCTGACCCATGTCACTCTCATCTGCAACCGTAACATACTTGGATTCATTTAAAAAAGTATTAATAAAACGTTTGACAATGCTCGACCATAAAAACAAGATATTTACCGATGTGGCGGTGGAGTCGATGCTGGAAATATGAGCATGCAAAGGCTGGTTGGGATTTGAAAACTTGATGGGGTCGGACCTGGCCAGGACGCAAGGTGTTGCGAATCCCCCGGCGAAAAACACGAACTCAATGTCCGTCCTAATGTTTACCACATGGAACTCAACTTCTCCCATACACGTCTCAACCTCGCATTCTCCATTTCCGTTGTATTTCTTGCATTCCTTCTTCTCGCAATTCAGGTAACCTGGATCGTTGCTCACATATTGCGCCTGCACAATGTTTTGGGCAATAGTCATTTCATAGTAAGAATCATATCTTGGGTTGGATACAAAGACTGAAAATATGGTATAGAATCAGTTTGACCCGTGAGCCAAGCATGACACCACAATTTTTTCATAGAATGTGATACAAAATTATTCAAATTTTTTCAGTCATGATACAAAATGTGCAAATTTTGACTCGACGCTCTTAATAAAAATGTATTATAATATGAATCTTGCGTTTTGCTCGTACAAATTATGTAAAAAAAAACAAAATAAAAAGTTAGACTGTACATACTAACTAAAAATCGAATATCTAACGCTCTTAAACTAAATTGGAGATTTCTATTGGGCTATTGGCAGCAACTGGTTAAGAATCTTGGAGTGGGATATTATGAGTGTCTGAAAAGCATTAAAATTCTTAGAGAGCTCCTTTTAAGTTGTAGGACCCGAAAGTGACATGCAAGCAACTTAAAAAATACCGTCGCGGGGAAGGTCATTGTCTAAAATTCAATCACAAAGCCAGTTTGTATTGCTTGACGTGTTTGTTTCCGCTAGACCAACATTAATTTCTTGACGTGGTCTACTAAAAAAATCTGCTTTCAAATTAGACATGATACTCATATATGTATTGTTTGAAATGTTTAAATGATTTGACTAGTACTATCTATATTAATAAAGTACATTTTCTTTTTCGTAAGAAATCCTAAAATAATTTAAGGTTCAACGCGCATGATCGGGAGTAAAATTTGAATGAACAACTTTCTTAAAAAAATTCGGCGTACGAGTGAGGACAAAATACGCTAAAAAATCATGTACTAGTTTGTAAAACTAATCAGTTAAATTATAAGACTTGACACATTGAAAATCCACCTAGTTAACAACTTCTCAATATACAATGACAATTACCGACAAGTTTGTAGATTTGATAATAAAATTGTTTTAGTTTAATTTAAAAATATGGAATCTAAGTTCTTATAATTTCTGAATTTTTTGTAATTTTTTGAAAGTTTTACCCGATTTAAACATAGTAATATCTGAATACTAGATAATGTTACACCAAAAGTTATATTAGCAGTATAGTTTATTATTTAAATATGGAAAATCTAATTAAGGGAAAAATCCTATGCGATATTTTCATGGCCCTCCTCCTGGTCCACCCATAAATTGTCCAAATTCTAGGAAATTCTTTCTATCGATGGTCTCTTTCTTGTGTGGTTCATAATTGATAATACCAGGTAGTAAAAGAAACACGTATAGGCCGAGGAAAAAAAAAGGTGACCTGTTCAAACAGAGACTTAAAAATTATTTTCTAAATATAATTTTCAGAACCGTTCTCTTTTTCTAGATAGAAAATTTAATAAAACGAGACAGTCTAATTAGGTCAGATTAACTTATGAACAGTTAGATCTCGGCTGAAAGATTGTTATTTGAACAAGTTTGTCAGGTCACGTGCTATTAATTTTTTATTCTTTAAACGCGTTAGTCGAACCATGAAAGTCATTGGTAAGCACCGCCTTCTAATATATCGCCAACTGTTTTAAAGGAATACTTGCTTCTACCAAAATATGAATATATGAACACTTTTGTTGATTTTTTTATGAAGTTTGTTTATGAAATTATGATATTTTGTATTTGAATAATATCATTACTAACTTAGCGTGATTCTCGTTTTTCCAATTGAAATATTTAATTAATACCATATTAAAGAAACATTTTGTGAAGTTCGGCGGCTTTTTTCTCGGTTTTTTCGAAGACAGCTAGTGTGGCGATAATTTTAGAACTTTCCAACAGCATCATTTATAACAGCCGAAAGCACGTATTTATAAATACCACAATAGATTTTTCACGTTATTGCGTCTATACAACGACTCTACGTCCACACCTGGTTCTATAGTTTGTTTCACTGCAGAGTACTGTCTATTTATTTATACATTGATGCAACTTTATTAGACCTTCAATTTAAATAACTCTCCAAAGTAATTGGTATACGAAAATAGGAAAATAAATAATATATTAGTTTGTCAAATGTAGTTTCTACACACAAGATAATACGACGGAAATCCATGGTTTAATACCTATAAAAATTTATTTTTGATACACTTATGTTGCAGTTGGCAGAGTTTATAAGTAATAACGCACCTTAACAGGATAGTGGCACAGTAATGGGAGATCAGCAACATCACCAGTCTGTAAATATTGAGCCTCGTTCAAGGGACAAGCATCCACGCTTCAAAAAAATAATATGTCCCTAATCAATTGTTTGTACCTTGTCATGAAACCCTAATTCATGTCTACATTCTTACACAAATAATCAAACAGTCTCGAGCAACAGCACTTCTACAATCGTGGAGAATTTGGTGTAACCATTGAAAATTCTTTTACCGATTATCTTATTATAGAAAAAAATAAGTTGCACTGTTATAATTAATTAATTACCTGGAATCTGTTGGTGAAATCATGGCAACCCAATCATGCTTATCAGGAAGCAAAACGCCGCTGACGGTGACGGCAACAAATTCATCATCGGACAAGGCAGCACCACCTTTAGACGTAACGTTTATTTGAAGGTAAGGGTTGAGGTCTGGACACTCCGTCAAAGCTCTTCTGTTTACGACCCGAAAATCCGACACGGCCGTGTGGTTACGATGCTCCGACATGGAATCAACCACGTACGGATGCAGTGTATATGAAGAAGAAGAGGGGATCAAGACATGTAAAGTGACGAAGATGAGGTTTAGAACCCAAAACGAAGTTGAGGGCTCCATTTGAAAAAATAAAACGAGGGAATTGGTTTCCAATGGCCAGAGGCTAACAATTTTTAAGGTAATATTATATGTACGAAATTTGTGAATGTGAAATTATGGGTTTTGTTTGGGATTTGGATGCAAAGTACAATGGAAGGAGTTGGTTGGGTTTTAAAGCCTATAAGTGCGGTATTTGAATGCAAATTGGGGGAGGATATTACGTGGGGATTTTGGGTTTTCTTACGTGACGTTAACTGTTGGCATTTGATGTCGTTAAGAAAGAGGTGCCGAATCGCTATTCCCTTTTCTGTATTTAGGGAAAACTTCCTTTAGTCTTGTGGTTCAAAATTTATCAATTATGTATTATGTGTTTAATGTTTTTGATCATTCAAGGACACATACAAAAACCTTCAGGACATGAGAATTTATGAATTTTTAAATCATAAAATATCATAATGGCAGTCAATCGTACTTCAAGGTATTGAAGTAGAATTCCATCTTATGATTTTCTTCTCTAAAGAAGCTTATATTGCCATGTATATGTTCTTGTCACGCCATTTTGTCGGCTTTCAATTCAATTCAATCAACTTTTGAACCTGACTCAAAGGAATAGTGGGGGGATTACATGTTAGGAAATGCTAGTTTCATTTTTTTTAAAACAAAAACTACTTACAAGTCAACCCAGTAATTAAAGCTGAGGCGCCTACTATTTAGTTAGACGAGACGCATCGGCGTCCTCGTCCCATTTTTGGTATGCGCGTGTACCACATGCGTAACAAAGGAAAAAAAGTTATCCTTTTTTTTAGGGAAAGGAAAAAAAGTTATCAGAAATGGACGTTTGGGAACCAATTAATTTTTTAAAGATAGAGTTTGTGTTAGAAAAAAAATTTAAAATTGTCTATAGTTTTTTAGAAATTAAATAATATGTAAACAATCATTTTTCTACTCTCTATAAATAAATTTCAAATATTAATATATTTTCACATACTATCTAAACTTTTATTTGTATTTTTTATTTTAAACATCTAAATTTTAATATGAATTATAAAATTTATATTTATGTATATTTATAAAAAATTCTAAATAATATTAGATAATGTGTAGATGAGAGAGAAATTAAAATTAATTAGATTGATGATGTGGATGAGAGAGATATTATTGTTTATTGGTTTGAAATGAGTTGGGTTAGGAATTATGAATGTGATGAGTTGGGGTAGGATTATGAATGTGAGTAAAAACTTAAGTAAAATAAATTAGGTTGAAATAGATGAGTGAGAACTAAATTGTCTATTCTTGGATGGGTTGGTCCGAAAATGAGATTGGGAAGAACTTTACAAATGCTTCGGTATGTTCCTAGGAGCTGGATGGACCTGAACCGAATTTGTCGATCGGGTTAAAGACTTTTAATGGAAGGGAGACTTTTTTAACGTGGACTACTATATATGGCCTGCTAATAAATAGAAGAAACAAGAGTTCTAATGAAGTTTCCAAAATAGCTTGTTTTGAATTCAACATGCCCTGTAAGTCTAAAGTTTGAAATTCCAAATTGCGTTCGATTTAAAAAGAAGTGAAGTAATTGTCTTATAAAATTTTTTTACAAATTGTCTTAAACCGTATTCTCTTCTTCTCATAACGAGTTCGAATCAAATTTTTGACAAATCAAATTGAAACGAATCAAAATGAATATTTTGACAAATTAAATTATGTCGAATTACAAATTAGATTCTAACAATGGGCGGGTATACCTTTTTTTTTTAGTTCCTATTCTAGTTCATATACTAATACCTATTCTATTATAACGCCAGGAATCGAACCTTGTACTTCCCAAACTCCTCCCCACCCTTAACGCCATGTGATGCACGCGCTACTGCAGGAAAAAAAAATCGGGGATGGCCACTAAAGAATAAACATCTATCACACGCAATCCTCGACCATATAGCCTATTTTATTTTCTAATCTACTTCATATACTTAGCACAATATTAATACACATGTCACTCTTGAATTGGTGGACTTTAGAATATTTCGAGAAACATGCACTTTATAATATAAATTAACTAAACATGCACTTTATAATATAAATTAACTATCTTACTCTAGAATTCATGGGTCATGGTGATTTGATTAAATTTGAATAGAAAAATAAAATATAACAACACTTTTTAGTTTGGAATTGATTTGTTTTTTTTTAAATAGATTTTTATTACACTTTTATTTTGTTTCCATTCTTTTCAAAACATGGTCATATGATTACTAACTTAATCTATTAATACACATGTCACTCTTGAATCGATGGATTCGTACCAATCATCAAATAACTTGGTACGAATGGTCTATCATAAAATTTCTCGAATGACGAGATGGTTTCTAGATGAAAAAAAATCAAAACAATCCCTCTCCCTCTTATCCTTTTCCAATCCACCCAATCCATCGTTCTTCCAAGATATTTGTAGGCCAATAGTAATCCATCCAAATGCTCAAGTCTTTTACTTAAAACTAGTTAAACTTATTTTATTTATTTTAAACCCCAGTTACCATGATGAAAACTACTCATACCACTCATGAGAAACATAAATCATGAATGTTAAACTCTTAATAGAAGAAAGCGTAGATTAGATCCAGAATAAGCCGCATTACACAGATGAAGAAATCGTGTTCAACCTACCCCGTCTAACACAAAAAATTAAGGTTCTCATAAATGACTCGGAGGTTGATCCAAAATTTGGTCCGATCTTTGAGTTAGCTGGTCTGACCGATTCAATTGCTGGTTGGACCAAATTTATTTTTTTTTCTATTTTTTGTATTTTTTTGAAATATATATAGATATATCGGTAAATAATTTATGTAATAAACTAATAATAACACAATAAATCAAATACAATATATAAACATACCAATTTTTATAAAATACACCAAATAAAGTATCCATACAAACAGATAATCTCAAATCAAAATTATAGAATAGTTTTCGGGCAAATCATCTGGTCCGACCGAAATTCGGGTGGCCTCAAGTTAAGCATTTTCTTAAAAATGGGACATTATTAGTACCGATTCGTAGTCGACTAATCGAACTGACAGTCGGACCTCATTTTTAAAACCCGGCAAAAAATCAGCCATTTGGTTCCACTTTTGAACGGTGTTAGTCGTGGAGAATATGGGACTCGAACCCATGGACAAGAAGACAAGGAAGTGTGCCGGGACAAAACCGGCCCAATTCAAGACACAAGGAGACATGAAGGAATCTATGGGCCGGCGGTAGAGAGTTCAAATGGGCCTGGTCAAATAACTAATGAAGATGTCAACATTCGAAGTATGCGGCCCAAAAAAATCAACTTCCACAGCGAATGAGATTTTGAGATGAAGATACAAATATTCAATAGCAAGCCGTTTTGGGTTGAAACTAATTCTTGTCAAAGATTACCAGAGATTAAGCTTACGATAACCATTGTTTAATTAGCACCACTTATTCGATAAATTATTATTTTATTATTATATAAGCGACATGTGATTGGTGCATTAAATAGTTAGTTTAGTAACTTACTATTTTAATAATTACTCTGTCAATAAATACAATCTACTTGTTGAAAAGATTAACCAGCTAATCCACAGTTGGTATTTTGCTTTTATCCCTTCAGGGAATAAGCCAATAAAAGAGATCACAAGAAGATCACTGATACAGGCAGGAGGATATTCCAAATCTATCGGTACAAAAGCGGGGTATTTTTTTTTAAGGCTGACTTCAATTGCTTGAACCCAAAGTATCTAGTCGGTAACCACCGCATGTATGGTCTAACGGCAAAGGGGGTCAGTCCTTAAACATGAGGTGAAAGATTTGAATCCGCAAACCTCTCCAGAACCGGAATTATGGAAACAATTACCCCACAATTTTTTTTTAAAAAAAAAATATCTCGTCGGTACGAGGATTGCCTCTTAGAAACAAAGCGCATCTATTGTTTGCTTAGATTATATTATTAGCCAAAACTATTTCAATAACTATGTACTATTCTTATAACAGAATATCCTATCGCATATATCTAACATCTATTTGAATAAGAATAACTTGTTCGTTAGGGACGATGAATGCCTAAACACCAACTAAAAATGTTTTTTTTAATAGCCAACCTCTCCTCCATAATATATAGACTTACAAATTGGCCCTTAATTTTGCATCCACTAGAAGAACAATTGGCTCTTTCCTGTCTCCAAAATCTCCATGTTTCGTTCCCCCGAAGTGACATCAGCATGTTTTTCTAGGCATCAAGAAGAAAGGTTTTTGTTTCTAGCCCGCCTTCTACAAACTTGCACCAGCTTCGTGGCCAACGGCAGAACCCAAGAAGCCTTTCTCAGCCTGGAGCACATCTCTCAAATGGCCTCCCCGAATGGCGATTCGGTCCATCGGATCGCTGCGTACTTCATCAAGGCTCTTGCGGATCGAATGCTCAAGCGCTGGCCCGGACTCTTCAAGGCCATCCATTCAACCCAAACCTGCTCAATCCCTGAAACAAATCTTGTTCAGAGACTGTTCTACGAGTATTGTCCATTTCTCAAGTTGGCCTACGTGGTTACCAACCAGGCCATTGTAGAAGCAATGGAAGGCGAGAAGAAGGTGCACGTTGTTGATCTCAACTGCTTCGAGCCCGCTCAGTTGATCGACCTCATGCACACGCTAAGCGCGAGGCCGGATGGCGCCCCGAGCTTGCGAATTACTGGGGTGCAGGAGCAGAAAGAGGTGCTGGAGCACATGGGGATCAGGCTGATGGGAGAGGCTGAGAAGCTGGGGCTGTCGTTTCAGTTTGTTCCTGTCGCGAAGAGGCTAGAAGTGTTAGAGAATTGGAAAGTGTGAATAAAAAAATTGGTTTGAGTTTGGTAGGAATGAATCCTAGCCATTGGTTGAGTTTGGTAGGAATGAATCCTAGCCATTGTTGAGTTTGGTGGGAATGAATCCTAGCCATTGATTTGAGTTGGTGGGATTGAATCCTAGCCATTGATTGTGATTGTTGGAAGGTCTTGGTTGCCTATATAAGGAGCCTTCATCCAACATTCCAAATCATCCCAAGCTCACACTCTTCTTGAGCTCTCTACTTCTCCCTCTTAGTTCATAGTTTTCTGTCCCACATAAGTGTCGGAGTTCTAAGGCTGCCTAAGGTTCGAAAGGTGTTCAATAGTGCTTCCTATTGTTCACAAGTTTGGGCGTTGTACCTTGGGAGCTCTATTACCCACGGAGGCCTGAAGCATATAGGCGGGTAATAAGAGTTTAAGGGCACACGGTAAAACTGTGGCCTCGTCCAGGATCTAAATCCAAAGTCATCATTTCCTGTCCGAAGGTTATACACACTTACCTACAAGTGTGATCGTGAGCATTCTATGTAACTCTTATTTTGTTATATTAAGAAATCATTACATTTAACAACTGCCTTTGATCGTTAGTAATGTACTTAGATATTATTACATTTAACAAGCTGTCTTTGATCTCAGTAATATAATCAACTATATTATTATCACTTTCATAAAATTACGAATTTGCACCAACAAGAAGATCTTGACCTCGAAAGCTTGAGGGCTCGGGCAGGGGAAGCTGTCGCTGTTAGCTCTGTCCTGCAGCTGCATACTCTGCTAACAACTAACGAATCGATGGCCGGCTTTCTGAGTTTAATGTCAAGTATATCCCCGAAAGTAATGGTGATCATGGAGCAGGAATCGGACGACAATAAAACCCGTTTAGAGGAGAGGGTGGAGGAAGCATTGGTCTATTACAGCTCAGTGTTCGATTGCTTGGAAGCTACTCTTTCCAAGGCGCCGATGGAGCGGCAGAAGCTCGAGCAAGTCCTATTTGGCGAGGAGATAAAGAACATAGTTTCTTGCGAGGGGAGCCAGAGGAGAGAAAGGCATGAGAAGCTGGAGAGATGGGTTCCGAGGTTGGAGCTGGCCGGGTTCGGGAAGGTTGCAATGAGCTACCAGGGTAAGTTGCTCGCGAGTAGGCTAATTCGTGGGTATGGTTTCGAAGGTTACAGGATCAAGGATGAGAATGGCTGCTTGGTTATCTGCTGGAACAACAAGGCCCTCTATTCCATGTCATCTTGGAAATGCAGGGTGGACCGGCATTGAATGAGAGTGTTCGATGAGGCAGATCGCGAGGAAAATAGCAATAATACGCTGTTCCGAACACAGATTGTCTCGAACATCGGTGTCCGAAGATATGACAGCGCGAACGGGTTCGAAAATCTCTTTCGGCCAGCCTTGACTTGTATAAACATGTTGCAAGATCTTCAACTTGAAACCAGTTGAAGTCTTTAGCTCCATGAGTAAATTGAGCTAAAACCTTTAATATGTTCTATTTTGGGTTGATTATATAACTAAAAGTTTTGATCAATTTTTCTGGGCCCAAAGACATAAGAGCAACAAAACAGTGAAACACAACCAAAGCAAAACATAAAACGGATTGAGGGACCTGAGGGGAAATAATTTAACCAGCAAACTGGCAAAAATGTAGGTAAATATTTTTAAGGATTTCTGGGCCTGGTCCTGGGCCCGGTCGCTCATCCCTTTGCAATGGGCCGGTCAAATACCCATCTTAAAACATAATGGAGGTTTAATGCCACAATGGCCATAGTTTTGGACATATTTCACGCAATTGCTCGTCGGCAAGACGATACTCCAAATTCTGGGGCTCCCTAAGTTAAGGTTCGTCGTGGGTACTATTAAAAAAAAATGAGTAAATTGCCCTCCCGTCCCTCTCCTTTGCTTAAATTACTATTTTTTTCCCTACTGTTTCAAAAATGATAATTTCGTCCTCCAGATTTGATTTAATAGCACTCTAAGGTCCCTGATGCCGGAATCGGAAAAAAACTCCGGCGACCGGAGACTTGAAATGACCAAATTGCCCCTCCCTCTCCCTCCAATTATCTTCCTTCTCTAACTTCTCTTCCTTCTCCGGTTCTCCACATCGATATGGAGGAAGAGGGAGGGGCAATTTGGTCATTTCAGGTCCCCGTTCGTCGGAATTTTTTTTCGATTCCGGCACCAGGGACCTTAGAGTGCTATTAAATCAAATCTGGAGGACGAAATCATCATTTTTGAAACAGTAGGGAAAAAAATAGTAATTTAAGCAAAGGAGAGGGACGTGAGGGCAATTTACCCAAAAAAGATTCATGTAAATTGTAAATGCATCATGTAAACCACGAATCTCAATAATATTCGAGTTCACTCCGAGTAAAATGGTCCGGGATGGGATGATCTTTGATAATTGTCATAAACTTCTTATCTCTCATGTTGGAGCCATGCCCTTTTATTTCATTCAATAGTTGCATAGTAAAATGTTCTGCGTTCCTAAGTCCAGCACGTATTGTATTTCATCCAAATCAAATGTCATCCAAAATTATTCACTGCAAATGAATGTCATTCCGTATATTATAGATATTTTTTATATTTTGTCACATATTTTCATAAATAGGTATTTTTTTTATTAAATACCAACTGACTTCTTTACTATCTGTATCTATATTTGTATCTGAATATATAATATTTCTTTATTCGAACATGTATTTGAAATCTCAACTTGAACAAAATCGGACAGCAGACATATATTAGATATCAGATAAGATTATCATTATTAGTTGGGTTTAATAAAGTGAAGAAAAAGCAAAAGAAGTTAAGGAAGATAGAGTGAGAATATCACAAAACATTGGGAAAATTAGGCTAAAGTCCCTGTACTCTGGAGATTCAACCGTTTTAGGGCCTGCTGTTTGAAAACTACTCTTTTCGTCCCTACTGTACAAAATAACCAACCTTTTTAGTCCCTAAAAATCAACATAAATTTTTGGGAAAATTAGGCTAAAGTCCCCGTACTATGGTACAAAACGGTTGAATCACCATAGTAAGGATCAAAACGGTTGAATCACCATAGTACAAGGACTTTAGCCTAATTTTCCCTAAATTTTTTTATGACCATTATGCCCTTATTTTAAGAAACTAACCCAAACCAATACCCAAACTCAAATAAACCGAACCAAATCATCTTGAACCCAACCGATCCAAATAGTAAATCGGGAGCTCGGTACCTCCTAGAGGCATTTGACGACGAGCTCGGGCTCCCGCCGGCAGGATACTCAAGCAAGGAGTCAACCAGATTTGGCAAATTCGAGGATGGGATGCTGAGTTACGACTCGTTAGATTTGGAACCCATCGGTGAGTCGGTGGTTGACGGTGTCGATGAGTTCGCGATGATCAGTACGGTCGTGGGCATGCAGATGATGATAAGGCCCTTCTGGATAAGGGCGGTAGTGTCCCCGAAGATGAAGTCGACGGTGCCGGAGATGAGAGTGTCCTAGTGGCCGTCCGGCCGGATGTAGATTTCGGTTAGATTAGATTTTGGGTTGATTTATTTGGGTTTGATTTATTTAGGTTTGGGTTAGTTTCTTAAAAGAAGGGCATAATGGTCATAAAAAAAATTCTGTTGATTTTTAGGGACTAAAAAGGTTGGTTATTTTGTACAGTAGGGACGAAAAGAGTAGTTTTCAAACAGCAGGCCCTGAAACGGTTGAATCCCCAAAATACAGGGACTTTAGCCTAATTTTCCCCAAAACATTTGTCTCTGAAGCGAATTTTTCGGCCCATGAAAAACATTTGGAGAAGAAATTGAAGATGGGCTCGAACAACTTCTACTTTTTAACAGAAATGATTTGTCCAAACCTCATGACCACACGCACCTTAGGAATTGTGTAATTTGCTTAGTTTCGTCCTAAATTCACCCATAAGTTCAAGCTTACGGAAAATCAAGATTATTTTAGCATCCACGAAATTAATTTTCATGTTATATTTATATCTCACTTGTACCCCGTGAAGTTGTTGTTCGGGTAAGAATTTGGGTCACATTTTTGTAGTTATTTAAAACTCTTCTCGCCATTTCCTCTTTCCTTGTGTCTGTGCGGAAAACACAAGAAGGTTCGGGTACGTCCATGGACTTTATCCTAGCATCCTCCTGCACCTTGTTATATCTTGTCCTAGGAATAGATTCGGTGCTGACCCCTAGCAAAACCGAGGGGACAGCGTAGAATTAAATGTACATTTATGTCGTTGTATTTATTATATCGTTGTATTTAAAAACATATTAAAGATATATATTGATACAAATATGTCATTTTATTCATGTTGGCCGGTTGATATCGACGACTTAACTTTGTAACACTGATTATGTTATTATCCTAACATAAGAGGAAGGTACTCCGATCTAAAATAAAACCTTAAAAGGACAAGCACCAATTAGAGGATAACCTAATTGGTCTGGATCAAATTCCATGACCATCAGAAACGAGACAAACTTCAATTTGTCACTTGTGAGACCCTCCTTTCTTTATCTTTTTCCCCACTAACCAACAAGGCAAGTGCTGTTTCTTTTTGGCTTGTTTTGTTGTGGCATTTTCCTGAGTTAGTGTAGTGTTTGTGTCCTGACCACAAAGTGCCAAATTCAACTGGCCAGCTCTTTGCCTCTTATTCGCATCCACGTCACGTAGTGACAAAAAGAACTCGAAAAGTTATTATGGCTAGTTATTTTATTGTCTAAATTTTAGATAGATTGATTAAACTTTCGAGTACTAACTTTATTATTTTTCCAAGCAAAATTTTGTCATTTATGCAAAGAATGAGAATTGATTCATTGGTTCACCACCTTTTACCAGTATTATTATGCTAGTTTTGGACAAGAGCAATGTATTGTTTTTGTTTTGTTTGGGAAAGGTCAAAAAAATTTCTTTGGGTTTCTATGCTTCTCAAGAAATTCCTTATTCCTTTCGAGTCCTCCAATGGACTATCCCATGAAACGACGACAATAACAACACTTTTTATTGTCGTCTAGGTAGGAGCCTGAGAGACCATTTACCATTCAAATGCCTTCTTTCACTTGCTTGGTTTGGTTAAGTCACCAAGTTTTGAACTTTCTCTGACGAGTTTTTGGTGGAGTTGGAAACCCAACAGGGGATTTGCAGATATTTCTAGTTTTTGGAAACTCTAAGAGGAACCGGTGGACTTCCTCAGGTAATTTTCTCATGCCCTCTTTTTACTTGTCATGATTTTGTAAGGTAAATTTATTACGTTACACTACCGGGGATTGAACCCGGGACCTCCTGAACTTGTCCACGTTTGCCTTTTGGCTTTGTCATGATTTTGTAGTATTTGAAGCTTCAGGTTTCATTTGTTGTGAAGTGAAGGATTATTTCCAAACCTCAGTTTTTACTCCCGTTATTAGGGAAGTTAACCATTTAAGACACATTTCTTTATATTCTCTTATGATGGAAAGGATTTTCTGGTGCAATTTCCTTTTGTTGATAGTATCAGGTTGCTAACTTAATGTTTGAAGAAGGTCTTTATTGATATTGAAAACCTGGAATGTGGTTGGAAGTACAAACATCCATCTGCCAGGTTGTTGTCTTATGTTGCTGTAGATTTTCCAGAGAAAAATTGTTATTTACCTCCATGTGCAACTTTGAGATAAAAAATTGGACAATTGGATGCCCTGTTTCTCAAAATTATCTTGAGCTGAATGGAGGTGGTATTAGAACCACCGATCGACCCGAGCTCGCCTATGAACTTGTCTCCCTTGAAACTATCATAGAGTTCTTGAACTTGATGAACACATCGTGTCTCTTTTACGACAAATCGGCTTCAATTTATGGTTGTGCTGGCTTCTTAAGAGGATCAGGCTCTTGACTTTGCTCCTGTTGGTTACTGCAGGAAACCTCGCAAGTTAAATTCTCTGCCTCAATGTCACAATCTCCAGCAGTATCTTCGCCTTATCCGTGGTTGAGGGACTCAGAAGAGAGGGGCTTGTTTCTCATCAGACTTCTAGATGAATGTGCCAGCTCAGTGGCTGCTGGTAATGTCGAGAATGCAGACATCAGCCTCGAGCGCATCTCTCTTCTAGCCTCTCCCGATGGTGACCCCTTGCAACGGATCGCTGCCTATTTCACCGAAGCGCTCGCTGACCGTATGCTTAAAGGATGGCGTGGTTTGTACAGAGCCCTAAACTCCACAAAGTTATCATCCGTTCCTGAAGCGGTTCTTGTTCACAGGCTGTTCTTTGAGCTCTGCCCCTTTCTAAAGCTCTCTTACGTGGTCACGAATCAGGCTATAGTGGAAGCTATGGAACAAGAAAAGTATGTTCATATTATTGATCTTAATCCCTTGGAGCCGGCTCAGTGGATTGACCTTCTTCATACATTAAGTGCACGGCCGGAGGGTCCACCCCATTTGAGGATCACAGGTATTCATGAACAAAAGGAGGTACTAGACCAAATGGCTGCTCGGTTGACTGAGGAAGCGGAAAAGTTGAATATTGCCTTTCAGTTTGTGCCTATCGTTAGCAAACTGGAAGACCTCGACCTCCAAACGTTGCGGGTTAAGAACGGAGAAGCACTTGCTGTGAGTTCTGTACTTCAGCTGCATTCTCTTTTGGCAACTGATGATGAAACTCTGAAAAGAAGCATGCCTCACCTATCTAGGCTCCAGGACTCTCCCCATGTCCCGAGATTCCTGAACGTGAACCAAAACCATCGCACACTGGGGGAGTGGCTGGAGAACGAATCGGCTCCGGTGTATAGCCCGAGTCCTGATTCGGCATTATCTCCACTGTCCTTGGCTGCTTCACCAAAGATGGGAACTTTCTTGAGTTCACTTTACAGCCTTTCTCCGAAACTAGTTGTCATCACCGAGCAGGAAGCAGATCACAATGGTGATAACCTAATGGAACGAGTGACACAAACGTTGTACTTCTATGCCACGTTGTTCGATTGCTTGGAGTGCACGGTACCTAGAGCGTCATTAGAGCGGCAGAAGCTCGAGAAGTTGCTCTTCGGAGGTGAGATCAAGAACATAGTAGCATGTGAGGGAATGGAGAGAAAAGAGCGGCACGAGAAGCTTGAGAAGTGGACTTTGAGGCTCGAGCTGGCCGGGTTCGGAAATGTTCCACTGAGCTATCACGGTATGTTGCAGGCGAACAGGCTGCTTCGAAGCTATGGAATTAATGGATACAAGATCAAAGAGGTGAATGGATGTTTGGCTATCTGCTGGCAGAGCAAGACCCTCTTTTCTGTGTCAGCCTGGAGATATAGAAGGCATGATTGACCGATAAATAATGATGACTGGAGCATATAATAATGATTGACCCCCTTTTTTCTCGCCGTCTCTCGTGTTGTAAGATTTTCTTGTATGAAGGATGCTGAGTCTATAAACCTGCAAGTCCTACTGGAAACAACTCAATCTGATCTTTCTTAATCTATTGAGTTAAATGAACCGAATTATCAAAGTACTCGTCGTGTCAGTTTAATGTACAATCTTTATAAAATGGTCTTCAAGTACAGAAATTATCTTAGCAACCACAAAATCTCATGCATAGCCTCCGGTGTTGTGGTTATTCGGTCGAATCCCTGATACTGCCATAGCACCTTGCCTTCCGTCGCGTGCGTATTGTTGCCACATTAGTTGTTCCTCCATTAGTAGCTTCTGCTTCTTCTCCAAATCCGACATCTGCACGAATGGTGGTGGTGCAATTGCAACAGAAGCTGAAAATGGATCCGAACTAGTTGGTGCGCCGCTTCCTTCGGCTGTCGGAGGTGCTGGCAAGGCCAATATTGCAGGCCTTCCGGCTGATCCTAGCGCAACGCTGCTCGCGCTTCCGCTTACTCCATAACCAGCGGCCACCATCGATTGCTTGATTGCTCCTTGTTGGTACATGCCATCAAGTAACAACTTGTCGAAACCTCCGGGAAGCGCTGCCTCGTGAGACGACAAGTTGCTTGCAGACTGAACCAAGGCCGTCTCCCAATCTGTCGTGTCATCGTTGAACGCCTTCCACGCTGGGGCTGCAGAAGGACGAGCAGGTGCGGCACCATCAAACAAAGCTACGGCCAATCGGTTGGCGTGCTCTTCGCTTGACAATGCGTCGTCTCCCAGGTGCAGGAAATCAGCATCCTCTTGCACTTTGAAGACCTCCTTCTGTTCTTCCTTTGGCTCTTCTTCCTTCGCTTCTTCCGCGGGCGCCTCCTCGAATCCCTCCGGAGCTGGTAATGCCTTGATGGAATTCATATCTTCTTGGACCTCCTCAGGCTCTGCAACTTCTTGCTCTGGTTCGGTCTTTTCGGGATATTCAATGCTCTTGATCTGTGCCAATGCAGACTTGTCTCGTATGAAGTCCTCCATCATCTCGAGCTTCGTATGCGTGATCTTCTCCACTTCGGGATATTCCGAAGAGCGCGCGACTCCCATTGCCTTGGACCAGGCATAGAAACTGTCGAGCTCTTCAAATTGCTTCGAGACACGGCTGAAGATCTCGAACACCTTGACAGAGCCAGAAATCTCCAGCTCCATGAACCGCTCAACCAGAATTCCCAGTATTTCTGTTATATCATAATATAATGTGAAGCTTTCTTTAACTATTGGATAAAGAGCAACGATCACAACTCTGTTTTGCTTGGCTTCACCTGTTGGGGAAACAATTGAAGCATTTTAAAAGGAATGTAACATATCATATCAGAAAATGATACAATTTCAACCAACCGGTAGGACGGCATGCCAAGAATCGGTCGAGGAGCTGCTGCAAATGCTGCATCCTGGAAAACACTTTCTCGGTTTTCATATCTCTGATCGCTGCTGATTTGACACGAGCTTGGTCACGCTTCTCATTGTCGTCGTCCTCAGCGCTAAAGGCGCTGCGCCTCCCGCGCTTCCCCTGCATCTTATACTCAAGCCTCTCGTCAAGGTACAACGCGTAAGTGCGCACGAACGCCGAGGAGTCCCACGAATTGGACTTGTTGTCGCGGAAATCCGACATGTTGAGGAACCTCGTGCCGCATCTCGTTGCAAAGAAGATCTCCTGCTCGAATGCCGGATCACCATCAGACAACAACCTCTGGATCAATATCAATGTCTTCAATGCCACGACCCAATTCCTCGTCTTATTGAGGCGCCTCGCGAGCGTGTTAACGCAGGCACTTACATAGATTCTCGAGCAGGACGTCAAGCTCAGTAACTCGCGGAAGTGCCTCTCGTCGGCCGGATACTCCTCGTGTCGAGTCGCCTTGACAATGGCTACATCAATGTCTGCCAAAGTATCGCTGTTGCCAACTTTTGCAAGGCTAATGCTTGTCTGGTCCTTGACAGCCCCAAGGGCTCTCCTTATACTTCTTGGAGCCATCCTTCAAATTGCCATAAGAAGAAGAAAATTTCTCATAAACTTCGTCAATTTTTTTACACCTGCGCGGGACATGCAATTGTCTTCAACCAAAAAATGGGTTTCTCGTTATCCTTGAAGATGGATTTTGCTTTATTTGTTTTGATATTTGTTGTCTATTTTTTGGTATCTTTGACCTATTCAAAGGTTGAGACAAGAAAACGTTATTAAAAGGATCCCACATTTTTAGCAACCATCTAGGAATCGGCGGCTTGCTTCAAAGGGAAGATCATCATCGCTTGTCTATTTGTAGTCAATGCCCTAAAATTATGATATGAACAAGGTTAAATACTAAAAATCAGCTACAGAATTTATCCTTTTTTTAATCACTTTTAAATATATAAAACATTGTATACCATTTTTAAAAAGAACTTATAGTTAAATACGGGGGGTTGGATTCAGTCCTTGATGTGTAAAACACACCAGGACCGTCCTGGAAACTTCAAAAAGGAAGGTAACGAAGGAGGAGAGAGAAAGAAACTTAAAAAAGGAAGGCAATGAAGGAGGAGAGAGAAAGAGGGACGGGACCATGAAAGAGGAGAGGGAAATGACAATATTTAATGACGAATTACTATTAAATGACGAATTTAATTCTTCTATTGATCACAGTCAATTACATAAACAAAAAAATTTGAGTGGTTTTACAGTAAGTTCGAGTGGTTTTGCCAGTATGTTCAAGTGGTCGAGTGACAGTATGTTCAAGTGGTTTTGTCAGTATGTTCAAATGGTTTAGCAAATTATGTCAAGTGGTTTTATTGGTACGTTTAAGTGGTTTGCCAATTAATGTTTAAGTGGTTTTTTTAGTATGTTCAAGTGGTTTTCTTATTATGTTTAAGTGGTTTTTTTAGTATGTTCAAGTGGTTCTCAATGTATGTTTAAGTGATTTTGCCTACTATGTTCAAGTGGTTTTGTTAGTATGTTCAAGTGGTTTTCTTACTATGTTCAAGTGGTTTTCTTTGTATGTTCAAGTGGTTTGTCAATTAATGTTCAAGTAATTTTCTTAGTATGTTCAAGTGGTTTCCAATGAATGTTCAAGTAGTTTTCAGGAAAATGTTCAATTGGTTTTTTTCTATATGTTCAACTGGTTTTTTTAATATGTTCAACTGGTTTTCTTATTATGTTCAACTGGTTTTCTTAGAATGTTAACTCGTTTTCTTAGTATGTTCAACTGGTTTTGCCAAAACCACTTGAATGTATTGATAAAATCAGTTCCAGGACGTTCATGGAACTGACTTCCAGGACCAAATCCAGTCCCTTAAATACGGACAAGCATGTCCAATAAGGAGTAGCTTTACCCTGTGAAAATATGTAGCAGTCAACATTGGAAGTTGCCTTTCTCGAAGAGTCTAACATGTTAACATTGTATTCTAAGGTCAAATTATTCTTGGTAGTTAGTCATTTCATATTCAAATCATTAACTGGAAAAGAAGGAAGCTTAATACGAATAATCAGCCAAATGAACAAGGTTAAATCTCAAGACAAGTAGGACCTAATGAGTCAAATGGTGAGGCAACTAATACACACACAGTTAGAAATGAACTACAGTGACATTATACTCAACTATAGCATCTCCCTTGTCATTAAACCAAACAGTCCTAGCCAATGCAAACCCTCTAGCAAATCGGAAAATCCCACTTCCTCCGACGACCGGCATCTCTCTGACCTTCTCCATCACCGGATTCCGGCCAAGCACACTGATACTACTCCCATTGTAAGGAGCTTCCCCAACAAACGCAAAATTCACAACCATGAGTAGTGCAATATCCTCCTGGGAGGCAATGGCGTACATCCCTTGCGCCCTCCCGACGAGCTTCGAATCGGGGTCCCTCGCTTCCGTCAGCGGATCGTCCATCATGAACGTCGTGCCGAACCCGAGAGCGGGCCCGGCTATCGACTTGGATGATGGGTTCTTCCCGCTTACGATGTCGTGGAAGAAAAAATGGAGCTTCGTGGTCTTCTCCATGCGGTTGGTGGATACGGTTATGAGAGATTGGTCTGAGAATGAGGCCATGGACGTGGAGGATGTCCTAAAGAGTATCAATAAGAACAGGGTTAAGAGGATTGTGTGTGTCTTGGAAGAAGACATGTTGGTGTCGGGTTAATAGCTAGCTTTTTTTAGGGTTTATAGCGACCTGTATTTTGTGCTATACATAGGGTCGTAGATGTTGTATATATAGAGCTGGAGGACCAAGTCTTGTGCTACATATTCTTGTTTCCAGATGTTCTTCTCCGATTTATTTTTTTTATATAGTTGTAACGTGGAAGAATTTTTTTATCCAGGTGAAACATAGTTGGATGAAGAATTCTACATTTAAGAATTTTTTTTAGTGTAATTGAGAATTCTACACTCGTTTAAAATAGTTTCGTATAACGTTTCGATAATGAATCAATGTCGATTATAAACCCTAACACTTCAAGCTAATTTTGCGGGTTCGATTTTTGCTATCGGCTTGCTTTCGACTCTAGTGGTTTAAGTATTCTAGATAGTTAGATTATCGAACTTTTTATTAAATATGATTATTAATAAAATTAAACTTAAAAAATTATTGAAAATGTGATTGTAAGTTAAATAGAAGAAGTACTAAAATTAGCTTATGTTTACAAATAATTAAAGACGATTGGGTTTTCGTCTAAAAACAATTACGGGGTAGTGATCTAATAGTATATGTACGATTTAGGTAACGTCATTTCAACGGTAATCAAATGTTATATGAATTGGTTATTGAAGGGTTAGCGCTTATTTATTTCTTAATTTGTGATGGTTTATTTATTAAATTTTGTATATCTTGTAGTGGTCTGTACCTTACCAATTTTTTATAAGCAAAAATATATTACTCTTCAAAGTAAATCTCAATACAACCAGATAATTACATCACGAAAGGATAAAAATTTCTAAAGGACCTTGGCACTTAATACGCATTATGTGAAACAGCATTTCAAAATCTATGTGATCAACAGATCAAATTAATGCACCTCAGCGAGTTTATCTATAACAACAATTTATCTGAGAAATCCTTTTGTTCTTACACACGTGCCATCACTAATATTTGTATGTCTTTGAACTGCATTGAATAGCTGAGAAATTATTAGTCCATCCGCATGCCTTTCTAACATCATGCTTGTTTGTTTCCTTCTAAATCAATCTTCCTTTTCCGCATGGGAAGAGACCCATCATTACTTTGAATGTTATGCAGAATTGGTCGGGAAAGTTGTTTCTGAATTTTAGATGATAAAATCACGTTATGATCTGGAAAGTCCTATTCTCCTTCCTGTTTCTACATAGAAGTACGTGAGAAGTCTACCGTGTATGGACTAAAAAGGATCGTACTTGTAAAATAAATCAATTTGCTAAAAGATTGATTTGTTTTATTTACTTACAAGAAAAAGTTATCCTTTATGTTTTTGAAAGGAATAAAAGGCAAGTAGCCTCTTTACACTTGACAGTTTATACTCAAATTTGGGTCAATTAATATTTAATAATTTAGAGCAATGAACACATTTTAATCAATTTTTTTTGGTAAATAGATTAATTTTATATACCCAATTATATACACCAAGTAGTACAAAAATCATACCCTACTTATTTTTATCAATGTTATTAACATGTGATTACTTACTTTATTGTAATTTTTTTTAGATCCTATTCTAATACCTATTCTATTACAACGTGCCAGGAATCAAACTATGTACTTCCCAAATCCCTCTTCATCTTTGTGGCGATGGACCCAAAGTCACTTGGCACTTACTTTATTGTACTTGATGGACAAGTAAATGGGTTATTTGCTGAGGCAGTTGCTGATGTGGTGGTTCTACTAATAAATTCCTGAACCCTTGGCTCGGCTTAATGGTAACTTTGCTACTAAGATGTGATAATTGACCAACATTGGATAAGATGAAATTGGTATAGTTTCTTAAAATCATCTAATATTTCAATATATAGTTCAATTCGTATAAGATTAAGTTCGGAAATTCGACAATAGAAAACAGAGAGAGGTACTCAAGTTAGTCACCGCATGTATACCTCGTTTGCGTATATAAAATTAGTTTTGTTAACTGGATTTGTTCATGAATCACAAATAAAAATAGGAGACGGTATAAAATATTAATTACGTATAGAGTTTGCTACTCTTCGAAAAAAGCAGTAGGAAAATAGAAACAGAAGATTGGCCTTCTATATGCAGATCCATAATTATAATCCTTGTCCGTGTAAACCCAAAAAGAAAATTAAGTAACATATCACTCCAGTCCAACTTAAGCGTATTGGGCCTGTGCATGTTTCATAAAAAAGAAACACGTACAAAAACAAAATCCGGTCAAGCTGTAAGGTTTTAGAAAAAATGGTGTTCGATTGACAGTCTGACCACAACCTAGGAATAAAATAGGGTAATTTTTCACATAATTCTGGATTTGGTTCAACTGACAGTTAACGGTATTTTCACATAAAATTAGTTTCCTGCATATATTTATTGACATACAATTTTATTTTAAAAAATCTCAGATCGGTTGAATTAGGATACAAACGAAAATAGATTGCTCGCACAAATTCTGTCATGTCGTACAACTTCATCCGATACATGTACCAAACGTATCACAGAGCCCAAAAAAATATAGAGTAAATTACCTTGAGGAACGTGGTACTTGTTATATTCTCTTTTCACATCTTTTATTTTCTAAATCGGTTAAAATGCCCATGTAGATTAGTTTTGTTATACTCTGAGGTCCCTTGATTATGTCATGTAAATTATTTTTGTTACCAATACCAAAAAATAAAAAATATATATTTTCTCTCTATCCTCCTTCAATCGACAATCTCCCTAGTTTTTTATTGTCCCTCCAAACATCCGACATTTATATTTTTCATTTTTTATTTTTCCGAAAATTATATTTCTTTCATGTGATATCGATCCGTGTGAGAATTTATTACTTTGGTCCTATGATTTTGAATTTTTACAAAAAAAAAACCTCATCCTTACAATTTGAAAAAAAAAAACCATTCCACACACAATCCAATCCCAATTCTTTTAGATTTTATTCAGACAAAAAATATTATTGAAATGTTTTAGCAACCATATAGGAATCAGTGACTTGCTTCAAAGGGAAGATGGTCATTAATTGTTATTTTTAATATCTAGTATTTAAAAATTAGAAATTAAATGGTTCTATTTACAGTTGGTTCTCTTAAAACTAAAAACATCGCTTACTGGTCATAGGTGACAATCGCTTGTCTATTTGCAGCAAATGTCCTAAAATAATGAAGTGAACAAAGTCAAGTCATCTGTCTTTTTGTTTTGATTTTGGCTGCTATGGACTCATGAGAGGCAGTAGGGGCATAGTCAAATTTTTTTTTTTCATTTTATACAAGAAAGGATAAGAAAGTGACATGTGTTCGCTCGAGATAGCTTGGTGTGCCCCCTACTGTCTCTATTACAAAATAATCACAATACATTTCTAATGTGTGCAAAAAAAAAAAAAAACCCTGCGTGCGTGCTGAGGTCAAAAATCAATTTGGTCCCGCGATTCATGGACTAATGAAATGAGACCCTTCTGCATCTGGCAGATTCTTCTCTTCTTCACTTGATACTCTCCCATAAAGTGGACCATAGAGATCAAAAAGTTAAAGTTTAGAGATGAAAGGAATTTATTCACATCTTCTTTTGGACTTCGACTTGCTTCTGCTTCCTCTCGTACTCCTGCCTGATCTTCTTCTTCTCCGCCTCCACCAGCTGTAACTTCTCTATATTGAATTCCTATTTTCCCCAATTTATTGCACAGAAAAAAATCAAAATTAAGTTAAATCGGGATCGGAACAAGGACGAGATGAACTAATTAAATACTAATTAGTTTTAATTACCTCCTCGGCAGAGACGAGGATCTCGTTGGCCTTCTCTCTCGACTCGACGGGGATAAGACGTCTGCCGTTTTCTGTGAGGCGGTGGGCGTGCGATATGTGTATATATGGTTGCTAAATAAACGGACGTTAAGTTTCCCATTGGTCGAATTTTGCATTTTCACCGACTGACGGAGAGCCAATCGGACGCTGCCACGATGGTTAGATGCCTTGGTACGACGTCGTTCAGAGATGGAAACGGCTCCGTTTCAAGCGTCTGGACGGGAATAGTTAGTAGTGCTCACGTGACACCTAGTTGTGAGTACATGATTTTGGTCGTATGTGCATTATTGAAGGCATAATTTATGATTATTTTTTTTAGGAAATAATTTATGATTATTGAATTTATCAGTATGGGAACTGATGAAGGTCGAGCAACCGGCATCTGCTTTTGGAAACTTGATCGGCAACTTTTTTTTTTTGAAATTCAAATTGCATATAGTATTTGATACATAAGTGACTATGTTGAGGTGACTCCTGGTAAAGAATTTCAAAATGAACCTTGTTGAATATAGCTAAAGAGGGAAAATGATTCATTAAGTAGACATCATACATCACTACATCACTCCGGAAATAAATGTGCAAGTGAGAATGGAAAATCAATGCTCGAGCAATATTGAGTATGTCCTGATATTTTTTTTTACACGACCATTTTGTTGGGATATGTAACTACAAGATTGTTCATAAATAATGCTCTTTTTTCGGTTAATTTAAATTGTTTCCACAATTCCGGATCTTGACGGTCATGAAATTTGCCCACCTCATGCTTAAGGACTGACACATTTTCCATCAGACCATACATGCGATGGTTTATAAATAATGCTCTTAGCATGATAGTAATTTGATATTTCAAACTCCTTGCCATGCCTGATCTTATTGTCTTGATCTCCTTTCTAAATTGTGTTTCTATCAATTATATAAATTGCCTGACAAGTCGCATTCTTGAGGTTTATATCGCATCAGATAGAGCCATGTATAATAAGAATGATAATCAACAATGATCAAGAAATAGGAATATCCATCAAGAAGGATCTGCATACTTGTCTCATAAATCCATGTCAACCAAATCAAATAATTCTTAGCAATTGAATCATTAAAAGCAAAACTGAGTCTTTTGTGTTTGGCATAATGACACACTTCACAACATTGTGTTATTGCAGCCTTAATAGTAGAGTCTAACTTGTACAATTCTTATAATCGAGGAAAAGAAGCATAACCTAGTTTGTTGTGCCACACTTTTGCTTCATATGCTGCATCTGCTACATCTGCTACGTCTATTACATTTGCTATGGAACTAGAGTCTGTAGGACACTACAAATATGAGGATAGTCGAGAGTTTGTTATAGAGATTCAGGTAGGTGGTGGAGAGATGTTCATAGAATTTATATATGGTAAATTGGTATGGTTAAGGATGTATTGGCAGTTGGACTCCGCAACACTATTAATCCTTCTCTCATTGACTAGGTCTTAGATGACACAAACATTATTTTGAAACAAAATTCAAAAAGAAAGGATAAGGGAGTGACATGTGTCAGCTTGAGATAGCTCTGTGTGTCATGTACTAGCCATATTACAAAATAATCACTACTCCTTTGTCGAGGTCAAAGATCAATTTGATCCCGTGATTCTTGGACTAATGCAATGAGACCCTTCTATATCTAGCTGATTCTTCTCTTCTTCATTTGATGAATAATTTGATTACTTCCATTAGGAATCAAATTCGACTTAAAGGAATCATAAGGGAAGACATGTGCTGTTGTATTTTGATGAATCTTTGCACATAAATTAGTTGTTCTCGATCCATAACTAGATCATTCGATCGGGTAGGGCATTGGATCGGACCTCCTAACTGTCGCTTCAAGTTATTAATTATTTAGCTTGAGGCTAGAATTTTTTTTGGCTTGAGGCAGAAAAAAGATGAATTTTATTTTATTGTTTAAGGATATTTTGATCAATTTCATAATAAAAAATATATAAAATTAGTGACATCAGACCAATAATTTATTATATAGTAATAATTTTATATTTAATTTTGATAGAAGAAATATTCTATCACAAATACTAGAATAAATTTTATTAGGTACTTGAAATACTCATGCACAACTTAGCATGTTAAGTGTATTTTTTTTTATCGATGAATAATGTATACTGTTGAAAAAAATTGCTGGATACTCATGCACAACTTATCATAAAATTTGTGTACAGACATTCAAATTTTTTAAACTAAAACTTTAAGCAGGATACAAAGACACGTGACACCTTCGGATACAAAACGGCGTCGTGAACAGCAACGAGAAAAACAGAAGCGGCAACTCTGATCTGATCTAGTCACCGAAAGGAGATTAGAGATATACGGGCTATTATTCTACTGTTGCCACGTCCTACACATTGTGTCCATATGTTTTATGGTTTAGTTTAGTGATAAAAAATTTAAATCTATATCCGAGTCATCAAGTTTTGAATCGACAAAACTTTTAAACATTAAAAAAATTAGCATGCATTGAAACATTAAGATTTTCGCTTGAATTTTTTCTATCAAATTAATATAGTTTTACAGTTAATTGATCTAAGTATTCATCAATATTTGAACATAATTTTACTGAAAAAAGAATAATGTAAAACATATCATAAATCTAATGCATCGAATTCTTACTATTTTGACACAATTATCTATCAACTTGTCAACTCTGACTCTCATGACAAAGAAAGGGAACAAATACAACCCATTAAAATAATATGATAGAAAACAGGACAATTGCAAATAAAATAACTGATCTTTTCAAGGTCGTTAGAAATTTGAACATCTAAAAAGTATAGTTTTCAATAGTAGGGTCCTGACTGGTAGTCAAAGTGATCGGACAATATTTTCACTCGCGTTCTCAACGAGTTTAAACCTGTCGGCATCTCCTTCCTGCAGTCTGGGATATTAAGAACTTGTTGCACTCTCTTGAAATAGCAATGGCTTGAGAATATCTTATTAACTTGAACTGGGAGCTTGAGAATATCATGGAATTAATTTGAGATTTCGAGATTGAAGACGAAGGGTCAGAAGTGTAAATTATTTTTATGGGAAGTAATTGCTCCTTTGCTTTTCTAGGCGGCAGTGCGATATTGTTTTCGCTATTTTTGGAGTCAGCATCTCTTAGGGCCTCTATGTTTGTATTGGTTGTTCCATAATTTTTTTATTGGGTTTTAGAGTGTGGTATGCTTCCGAACTATTTTTTTTTCGGACAATTTTCCGTAGTTCAAAGATGGTTATTCTGGTTAATTTGGACATTGTATAATTACACTGTCACAAAAAAAAAATTGTCCCCGTAGTATTATCATTGGTATTTTTTTTCTTGACATAGTTTTTTTCGGTTACTACGTTAAGATTTTGAAGAGATTGACGAGAGATTGAGACCGTAAAAAAAAAAATTAAACTCAGTACTCTTTCTACCTTCTTCATCGACCAAAATTACTATGGATCTGAGCCTTTTATTTAGTCGGTTGTTTCGTACGAATGATCTACAGAATTGCTATCCAGAAGAGAAAGGTTGTAACATTTTAATTGGAGAGAAAAAAGTATCAGTAATTCGTGTTTGTAATTTCCTCTTGAAGGTGGTGACGTCGCTTTCTTTGTGGCTGCCACCTGATGGCCCTTCTCTTTGCATAAGAAAAAAATGGATGTGTTATGATTCTAAATCAAGAATTGAGAATAAGAACCCTAATTTGATAGAAAGGGAAAAAGATTGGAATTAGAAAATAGGAGAGAGAAAGATAGGAAGA